>JAHKKF010501844.1:638-15647 GCA_019740295.1 Labeo calbasu
TGTAGTAATATATTAGTTTTACATACAGATTTAGCAATTTGATGCCATGGTTAGTTGTGGTTCCTTAAGGGATTTATTAATATTAATATTTTTCAAAACCAGTTACACTAACGATTTGAGGAATATTCTGGGTTCAGTACAAACTCAGTCAGCAGAATTTGTGGCATAAAATTGATTATCCCCGGTTTTCTTTCTTTTTTTCAAAAAATTAAGATTTTTTTTTCTTACAGTACAGTGGAGGTAAAGGAGGTTTAAATTTATGGATGAATTCACTTGCATCAATCTCACGTTAATTCTTATGTTAAAATATGTGTATTATTTAAGCTGTAACATTTTTATTGTTCATTTTATGTTCATTTTAAAGGGATATCCCTTTAATGTTTTAGGTGTTACATTACAGTTGCAACAAAGTTGTAGAGTTCGATATTATTTGGATGTAATGTGTAAACAGAAAACAGATTTAATATTATGCTGTTTCACCTACATCCTACGTCATCCGCTGGAACACCACTCTCTCATGAATGCGTGTTCAGCAATTAGCCGAAGTTAGAGATTATGGTTTATAAAGTTTTAAATATAGACATTTTTCTTACACAAATGCATAGATTCACTTCAGAAGGCCTTTTTTAACCCCCCTGAAGCCATGTGGAGCCCTTTTTATGATGGATGGATGCACTTTATTGGACTTCTCAATCTCAACAGCCATCCACTGCCATTATAAAGCTTGGAAGAGCCAGGACATTTTTAATATAACTCTAGTTATGTTCGTCTGAAAGGAGAAAGTCATATACACTTAGGATGGCTTGAGGATGAGTAAATCATGAGGCAATTTTCATTGTGAATTGTCCTTTTAAGAACTACAACAAATAGCTCTTTCAGACTACAGCGTGCTTTTTCCGGATATTGTAAAGTCATAATGTCACTCATTAAAAAAGGGGATGAGGCCTGGTTGAGCTGTGGTAGAGACCATAGACTGTAAAAAAACCTGTATTTACAGCTGAGCAGATGAAACTGGTGGTTATGGTAAGGGGCGTCGCCTTTCCTGAACACGGTTTAAGCGGTTCGCCAGTCAGAACTTAGGGGGCCAGCTAACCAATCAAAGCACATTTCATATTTCAGAAGGAGGGGCTTCGTCAAGACATGAACTCAACAGGCCGTTTGAGAGACAGGTTGGGAAGAGAGGTGCTGCAATAATGTAAAACGTGTTAAAAATGTGTGAAATATGCAAAAAAAAAAGTATTTGGAGCAAACCTATTATACCCCAAAACCAATCAAGACTTTGTAAAAGGGCATAATAGGACCCCTTTAATAAGAGGTTGTTTTTATTTTGGCTATTCAGTTAAAACAGTGAGTATTTTAACGCTTACCAGCTGGTTTCATTCACTTCCTTTGTAAGTGCCTGACAAAAGTGCCCTTTTTTAAGAAATAAAATAAAATATTTTTATGGTAATCAACATTATGCCACAAGTGCTGTAGATTGGGCTTAAGTGGTATTGAACCTTGAACATTATTTTAAAATTTGACAAATAACTTTTGTAATACAGACATAATACCTTAATTCACACACCTTTTAAAGGGAACTGACATCTCATGGCAAAAACGTACCTGGGGCACTATTTCGCGAGACGCGAAATACGTACCAGTAAATACATATCACTGCAGTTTCCAAAAGAAATGAAGACTAGAGACAGTAAAACTCCTTTTAGACACCTTTAATCTCTTTTCACACAAAGTATGAATTACAGAGTTTCGTTCATAAAGTGTAATTTTCACACAACTACAGAATTTTATGCTGTGACTTCAAAACAATTTTAATATGCTGGGAGATTTGAAAACTGATGCTTTTGAATGTTAGTATCACATAGGCAGCTTCAAATCTGCACACATGGAAGATTTAAGGTTTGAGGGTTGGGGTTGGGTTTGGTGTAGGGCATACACGATAAATGTACGCACCAAATGCCGTACCATAGATTTCCCCCACAAGGAGTCTAAACGCCCCGGCTATCGAGTAAAATCTGCGCTGAAAAACTCCTTTATTGGCTGAGGCATTGTGTCAAGCATTGGCATGTTTACATTCTGTCCGGATGGCATCTAGCATGTCTCGTCTCTGCCATTTGTAAGCTCTTTCAGTCGCTGCGTCTACTAAAAGCATCAAAGGCATCAGGGCTAAAGTGGAGAGAACAAAGACACATGTCTTTAGGAAGTTTTATTCGTCCACAGGCATCTTCCAATTCTTTTCTCCTCTTCTTATCACTAGGAAAGCAGTGAAGACTTACATCGCTTCTCTTTTTGCCGTTTGACTGAAAATTACAACCAAAAGCCGCACAATGTGGCATCGTATCAGTATTTTATTGTGTACATAGATAATGTACTCACCCCCTTGTCATTCAAGATGTTCATGTCTTTCTTTCTTCAGTCGTAAAGAAATGATGTTTTTTAAAGAAAACATTTCAGGATGTTTCTCTATATAATGGAGTGCTGTGGTGCCCCGAGTTTGAACTTCCAAAATGCAGTTTAAATGCGGCTTCAGACGATCCCAAATGCAGTTGTAAACGATCCCAGCTGAGGAAAAAGGGTCTTGTGTAGCGAAACAAGCTTTATTTTTCATTTTAAAAATACAATTTAAATACTTTTTAATCTCAAACGCCCGTCTTATCTTGATCTCCCTGAACTCTGTGTATTCTGGCTCAAGACAGTTACGGTAAAAACTCTCATATTTTCTCCCTCAACTTCAAAAATCATTTCAAAATCACCCTACATCACTGCAGAAGTACCGACTCAGTCTTTGCAAAGTGAACATGCAAAGAAAATCAAACGCCCTTAACAAAAAAGGTAAAACAGCAATATAAGACGATTTTAAAGTTGAGGGAGAACATGAGATGAACATGAGATCGAGGCTAAGTAAGACAAGATGAGCATTTGACATTAAAAAGTATATAAATTGTATTCTTTTTATAAAACTAACCAATCGTTTTGCTAGACAAGACCCTTCTTTCTCGGCTGGGATCGTTTACAACCGCATTTGGAATCGTTTGAAGCCACATTTAAACTGTATTTTGGAAGTTCAAACTCGGGGCATCATAGAAGTCCACTATATGGAGAAAAATGCTGAAATGTTTTCCTCAAAAAACATAATTTTTTTTACGACTGAAGAAAGAAAGACATGAACATCTTGGATGACAAGGAGGTGAGTACGTTATCTGTAAATCTTCTGGAAGTGGACTTCTCCTTTAATACCCGAGGGTTCCCTTTAAAGAACTTACGATGATAAATTTGATGAATTCTGAGCCATATCTAGAGACCATAATATCATTAAGACACATGGGTGGGCTGTTTTGACTAACCACCTAGCAACGCCCTTGCAACATCACAGCTACACAACAAGTGACACTCGGAACACCTCAGTAATTACATACCAACACATAAAAACACTCACATAACCCTGGCATTATGACAAGTTTTGCATGGGCAAGCACCGCTCACATTTTCTTAAGAATGTTTTACATGAGCGCGATCTCACAAGGAGTTTACATTTTTTCTCATTTGTATATATTGTATAAGCAGCAACTTACGTGCTTATAAACTGTGCAAAGCAGCACAAAGAAACCCTTGTTTTGATTATTTATTTTTTAGCTGCAATATTCCAGTATGATTTTCCAGATTCAAAGATCTTTTGGCTCTTTTGACCCTTTTCAGCTGCCACAGTAAACAGAACGCATGGATATCTTCAGATCAACACCAAAATAGAAGGCCGATAGGAACTTTCCAACTACCAGTCTGACTGAATACGTACATAACGTCTGCGCCGTTCCCCTCAAGCCCCTGACGCAAAACACAAAGCTTCTGAGATAGTTTAATATGATTCAGATCAGGCACTGTGTCTTTCCTCTGCGCTGTAGACAATGTCAAACAAAGCCTGGCTGCCTGCCTTTGGCCAGACTCAGCAGCCCAAACTGCTTGTGATATTTTTCAGGAGGTGTTAAATGCCCCATTTGGGGAATAAGAAAATATTTGGCATTCTTTCATATAAGCCTGCCGTCGAAAATGTCCGCCGACTGACGACAAGTCCCACTGGGGAAAAAGAAAGAGTTTGGGTTACAAAATAAACAACAACAAAAAAGAAATCTGAGGCGAGTAGCACGAAGCGACAGTAAGTTATAGTGGATGCTGTCAATAGATTTTGATTATAATCCAGTAGTTTGAAGTATTAAACTTGCTTAAAGGAGGTAAAAGTAGTAGCCTGTAAATTTTAGACTCTGAACTTTCCTGTACCTCAAACAGTAGAGCATGGCAAGATCAAGAACAGATAAAATGTAAATGTGGACTTTCTTAATGTTAATGTAAGATTATGTGTTATGGACTTAGTCCACATTAGTATGTGATATTGAGCTGTGCTAATATGTGCGATTTTCACATTGTAGATGATAAAATTAGAAAAAAGAGGTAGGAAAGATCTGAGCCATATCATAATTGGATCATTTTGTTTACCAATTTTTTTTGACTATATATCTCTTTATTTACATACATGTCATTTAACTCTGATAAGGCTATTAGTAGACTGTTAGGTTAGGGTTCGTGGAATAAGATGACATGTACTTGCAAACTTGACAGCTGACTAGTAATACTCTAATGACTGGCAGTTGACATGCAGTTGCAAAGTTACTTGTAGTTAGTAGAATGTTTAAAGTGGACTGTCAAAATAAAGTGTTACCTTTTAGAACCACCCAGCAACCCTATTCAAACTCACTAGCTAGTGAGTTTTGCACAAGCAAACACCATTCATGTTTTCTTTAAAAGTTACCGCATGGAGTCCTGAAGAATTCCTGTCATGTATAAAGACCTCACTTTCAATTTCTTTTCTGTTTTAGGTATGACATCTGTACCTATAAGAACAAACCCTGCGGTACTCTTGGTAAGTACCTGAATTGTATCCTAAGACAAAATATACTCTGATTTAAAGGGTTAGTTCACCCGAAAATGAAAATTCTGTCATCATTTACTCACCTTTGAAGAAATTTGTTCATCTTCGGAGCACAAATGAAGATATTAACCAAAATCTGAGAAATTTCTGTGCCTTCACTGAAAGTCTATTCACCCAAAATGTTGACGCTTCAAAACATTGATAAAGAGATCATAAAATAAATCTGTATGAACTGAGCGGTTTAAAGGAGAAGTTTACTTCCAGAACAAACATTTACAGATAATGTACTCACCCGCTTTATGTTCGCGTCTTTCTTTCTCCCGTCGTAAAGAAATTATGTTTCTTGAGGAAAACATTTCAGGATTTCTCTCCATATAGTGGACTTCAATGGTGCCCCCAAGTTTGAATATCCAAAATGCCATTTAAATGCAGCTTCAAAGGGCTCTAAACGATCCCAGCCGAAGAAGAAGGGTCTTATCTAGTGAAACGTGAAAAAAAAAATACAGCTTATATACGTTTTAACCTCAAACGCTTGTCTTGTCTAGGTCTGCCTGAACTTTATTCCGGTTCAAGAGAATTAGGGTATGTCGAAAAACGCAAATCTCATATTCTCCTCCAACTATAAAATCATCCTGAATCGCCGCAGAAGTACTAACCCAATGTTTACAAAGTGAACATGCAAAGAAGATCAAACGCCCTTTACAAAAAAAAGGTAAAACAGCGATTTAGGATGATTTTGAAGTTGGAAAAGAAAATGAGATGGGAGTTTTTCGACATACCCTAACATCGTGAACCGGTCAAAGCTAGACAAGACAAGCATTTGAGGTTAGAAAGTATATAAACTGTCATTTTTTTTTAGAAAATAACAAATCGTTTCACTAGATAAGACCCTTATTCCTCAGCTGAATCATTTAGAGCCCTTTGAAGCTGCATTTTGGATATTCAAAATCAGGGGCACCATTAAAGTCCACTATATGGTGAAAAATCCTGAAATGTTTTCCTTCAAAAACATAATTTCTTTACGACTGAAGAAAGAAAGATTATCTTGGATGACAAGGGGGTGAGTACATTATCTGTAAATGTTTGTTCTAGAAGTGAACTTCTCTGTTTTAAAAAGACAAAAGCCTAAATTAAAAATCTGTTCATTATATAACGTGATTGTAACATTTCAGAAGACTCAGATCAAATAGATACTTTTTTGATCTCTTTACAAACATTTTGAGAGATTTGGGTGAACAGACTTTTAGTGGTAGGACAGATCTTACAGATTAGTTCAATTTCAAAATAAAAATTTCCTGATAATTTACTCAACCCCATGTCATCCAAGATGCTCTTTCTTTCTTCGGTCAAAAAGAAATAAAGGGTTTTGAAGGAAACTTTCCAGGATTTTTCTTCATATTGTGGACTTCAATGAGGATTGATGGGTTGAAGGTCCAAATTGCAGTTTCAGTGAAGCTTCAAATGGCTGTACACGATCTCAGCCGAGGAATAAGGGTCTTATCTAGCGAAACAATTGGTTTTTAACCACAAATGCTCATGTTGCACTAGCTCTGCATTGTGTCCATGACTTCATGTTGTGTTATCGAGTTGGAAAGGTCACGTGTGGTTTGTTCTTCGTCAAAATCATCCAACATCGTTGTTTTACCTTTTTCGTAAAATCCGTTTTACTTTATTTGCACATTCACTTTGTAAACACTGGGTTGGTACTTCCACCTGCATAAAGTCGAGCTAGATGAGCAGTCTAGTATATACCTTTTTTTTTTTTTTAAGAAAATAACCAATCGTTTCACCAGATAAGACCCTAATTCCTTGGCCGGAATTGTGTAGAGTCCTTTAAAGCTGCATTGAAACTGCAATTTGGACCTTTAACCCATTGGCCACCATTGAAGTCCACTATATGGAGAAATATCCTGGAACGTTTCCCTCAAAAACCTTAATTTCTTTTCAACTGAAGAAAGAAAGACACAAACATCTGGGATGACATGGGGGTGAGCAAATGATCAGAAAAATTTAATTCTGGAAATTAACTAATCCTTTAAAAATATCTTCATTTGTGTTTAGAAAATGAACAAGTTTCGTATGGGTTTGGAACGACGTGAAGCTGCGTAAATGATGACAGAATTTTCATTTTGGGCTGAACTAATCCTTTAA
The DNA here is from genome assembly GCA_019740295.1 of Labeo calbasu. Taxonomy (NCBI): domain Eukaryota; kingdom Metazoa; phylum Chordata; class Actinopteri; order Cypriniformes; family Cyprinidae; genus Labeo; species Labeo calbasu. Next base: position 7,711 of record JAHKKF010501844.1, read on the forward strand.
ACACACGCCACTAAATGGCAAGCGCTACATGCTTCGTTTTACTCTTGTACCAAATAATTTAGTGAGATTATTGAGAAAGACTTTGCTGCCCTGTCTTTATTAGAGCCGCTTGGCTCACGTTGAGCTCAAACATGGCTCAAAGCCTGCCTGCCTCTACAGACGCCGCTGTCTCTTGTTTCATTTCCAAACATTCCCACTCCTGTCTGCTACGGGACGGAGGTGTTTACCCCTCCCCTGGGCGAGCCAAAAAAGAAAAGGAGTGAAGAAAATTAGACTATACAATATATAACAGAGAACAACAGATAAAAGAAGAATTAATATGTTTAAAGAAGTCGGGATAACTGAGGAGAAAGCAAACACTGGGGTTTTTTCCCCCTTAAATGGTCTGCAGGCAGTGTCAAAGCCTCGTCTTATCTCAACCAGCCCCCTCCAGGGCTGAACCGTATATCTTAGAAGTAATATTGTGACTCCAGGGGTGGTTTGACAGATTGACCGCATTCGTCACATTCCCCGGGTCCCTTTAATTGCCCTGGCATCTGCTCTGCTTCCTTGCTGCCCCCCTCCTCTTTCTCCACCTCCATCTCCACTTCAACACCCCCCGCTCACCCAGAGGCATCATCGTGATCTCGGGTCAACGTGTTGCCCTCTGGGGGTCACCGGGTAATCGCAGAGCAGGGATAATACCAACGCGACCCTTTGGCTTAGGAAAACAAGCCCCACCAATGAGCTGTCGACTCAGCCTGGGCCCACTCTTCCATCCTGTATAGCTTTCCTTTTTTACCCTTCCTGCCTCCAGTCGGTGTCTTATTAGTCTTTGATTTGCATGTCCGCTCTTGTTTGGGCCTCTGGATAAGGAAGATAAAGAGGCCAGAAGTGCTTTGTTGGAGCAATGGTTCCCAAGCAGACACAAGCTTCTATTCCATATTCTTGTGCAATATCCTTAATATTATTTTGCCCACAGGGAGGTCAGGTTTATACCTTTCCAATACACTTTTGTTATATTATTAACTTAAAAGCAGCAGAATTAAATTCTTAGGTAGTCTGAGAGAATCTTTTATTAAAATTACTTTAACCAAAATGCCTATTAATAAATAAAAATGTCATGCGGTGCAACCTGCATGCAGAAAATAATAACATAAACAAATAATACCTGCAGACTTTTAAAATATCAGACAATTTGACCTTGTATTATTTAAGGTAAGGTTAGTTCAGGTTTTAAAACGTCATGTGGTGCAACTCTCAAAACTTAATGATACTTACTCATTATATTTGTAAAAATACTTTTGCTTTGAAAAATTGTAATTAAAAGCTTTTTTGAAAATGACACATGCACACGTATTGTAATGTGGAAGAAAAATGTTATTAATATTTTCTTGACGGTTACACCATATCATTAAGTTTAAACTTTTGTTTTCTTTTTTTTTATTAGAAGCGTTTTTTTTCCCAAAATCAAATCCAATGCAAATACAAACTCGAACTCGATTTTTAAATTATTTTTTGGTAGCACTTTACTTAAAGCCTTTATGTATAATGCATTATAAAGGGTTTTTAAAGGACATAATGCATTCTGATTATTCATAATGTGCATTGTAATACATTATATCTTGTCATAAATAATTATAACCGAATTTAAAATGCATAGTATAACAGTGAATTGATTTAACTGTGGTTTATTATTATTTAATTATTCATGAGATTGTATAATGCATTATAAGGTGCATTATAAGACATTGATTTATGCACTTAATGCAGAAAATGCAATTAATGCATTTAAACTGCTTGTATAATGCATTATACATAAAGGCTTTAAGTAAAGTGTTTAAAAAAAAAAAAAATCAAAAATTGGCAAGTTCTTAGAAATGCACTCTTTTTATTTACACTTTCAGTAAAAAGTTACATATTTTTTTTTTTACATTTTTTTTATTGCGTACACCCTTACAGTATGTCACTGACTGACCTATACATTATACGATATTTTCAAAAATAGCCAAGCTGCTATTTTCCACATACAATGAAAACATAGTCTTTAAATTTATGACACCTTAAAAGGACAAAAAAGCACCAGAAGAGTATCATGAACTGAGACCATAAAATGTATGGTATATATTTTGAGTCATATATGAAGAAAAGACGAGAATTGGAATGATTCAATAATAATCTTCCACTGTAGCTCTCAAATCTCCGTTGGATGTTACATGTCTTGTAAGTAAATGTGACACAACAGGACATTCTTCAAAATATTTAAATTTACTTGTTCTTTTTGTGGTATGTATTCAATAGTATTAACCCCCACAGTTAGGGACTTCTAAGCTGATCCAAGACCCAATTCTTGAATGATGGACTTTAAATTAAAGGCTGAGGTCTGTGCATTTGAGTTTGCAAAGATAAACTACCCACCACATGTCTGATCCAACCAGAGACCAGAACAGACTTCTTGGATCTTAGATGGTCCTGCATGCATCTAGCTTTAGGGTTTTGTGTTCTGCTCCCACCAATCACCAACAGATGTAATCTGGTGAGAATTGTTCTGCTCTCCCAGGCTGGATAGAAGGGAAAAAAGAACTAAGAGACACCTGGATTTTGCAAAAGCCCCTTTCCTCACTTCATAGCTTCAAGGGAACCCCCTCCCCTTAACAGAAGCAGCTGGCTTTGAGACTGTGAAGACTCAATCTTTGCTCCATCTTCTTCTTTGTCAGGAAGGAACATCTGATATTTTTGTAAGACATTATCAATTACGCCTTTGTTCTTAGGAAATTAAAAGAGTAATGTTGGTTTGTTAGCTATCTTATTGCTTCAGAAAACATGGAATATATAGCACAAGTGGTACAGTACACTGTAAAAAAATAAAAAATAAAAAATAAAATCTGCAAAAATAGGACACAAAGTGTTGTATTAATAAAGGGAATTTCTGTATAGATAATTTTTCAGGTGTTATACCTGTGTTTTGAATTTTGCACTTCATTATATTTTAATTTATAGTTAATGCCTGTAAAATTATGCACTGGCAGAAAATTACCAGTACATTTTGCATTTTGTTTTGGTACTTTTGTGCTCACTTTTTGCATCCTTTTTAATGCTAGAAAGCCCCATTTATTGTAAATGCAAAAAAAGAACAGCCATTTCCTCAAAAAGTTTTATCCAGAAAATCCAAAAAAAAAAAACATCCAAAAAATGTGTGTATTTTTATGCTTTATGAGTGTTGTTTGCTTGACTGTCTATGAAGGGTGTTAAAAATCAGTCAGTTCTTATCTTACATTTCAGTCACCATACTTCCTATGTAGGCAGATTTGTAAAAGTTTTGTGAGATTCAAAGTGCTCTATGTAAGTGCTGCCACACTGAGGTGGTTTGCTACAAAAGTTGCTACATAAAAACAGAGAGTAGATTTAATGTTTCCTTCAATTCATACCAATTAAATAACAGGCCTGTTTATTTATGGCAAGGAAAATGACAGTGCAACGTAAGGCTTAAAAAAGTACAAACCTCTCCGAAAGCCTAGTCCCTGTAGGCCGGGGACCAAATCGCTGTCAGCAGTAAATTTCAGCTTATGTGGGTTTTGCGTTAATACGCAAAAATTGTCAACTAAATCTCATTTGGAACAAAACAAACACAACAGGATTAGAAAAACAATGATTTCTTTTCCTCCTTTTGCAACTCTGAAACCTTGAATAATAAAAACATCTATATTTTAGGGGCACAAAGTGATGTGTTTTCTTGAATTCCGAGCTCTGGCTTGAATTACTAGGTGGTCCCTTGTTACCAGATGTAGAAATTTATAAATCTAACCCCCTTGTCTAGACATTTTCCAGCTACAACATCAGTTGTTTTTTTTATTTAATCGTCTAGCCGTCAGTGTTGACCCACCCCCCGGTGATTTAAAAAAACGTTCGCATAAACTTTTCACCAGCTTCAAGTTCAGTGGTGTCGAGGTTAATGTGAAGAATCTCATTTTATGGTGGTGACTCAGTGTAGCACTTCTACACCTTGACCTGACCTCGTGTGTGTGTGTTTTTGTGTGTGTGTGTGTGTGCGGTCAGGTTTGGCGTCCGTAGCTGGAATGTGTGAGCCAGAGAGGAGCTGTAGTATTAATGAAGATATAGGCCTTGGTTCAGCCTTCACTATTGCACATGAGATCGGACACAAGTGAGTACATTTTCTCTTTCTATTTGTCTCTCTGTTTCTGTCTGGCCTTTTGCATGAATGTGAACATTCATGTTATAGACATATTTGATAATATATGTTAATTGTTCTTAATTAGTGGTGTCTGCTAAGGCTGGGATCACTAAACAATTGCTTACTAAGTAATTGAAGCTTAAAGGGACAGTTAACCCCATTTGCGAATAAGCACCGTTTCCATCCAAAGAGTCAAAGAGAACAAAATTGTCACTTCCTGATAAACTGGCACTAAATATCACTAAGAAAAGTCAGAGAGGCCACTGAATATAATTACTTGTGCCTCAGAATGAGCAGATGAAACAAAAATGTGGTAATTTGTTTTTGGAGGTGGATGCCTGCTGTTTGATAGCGCAGTCATGTAAGACAGTTCTGGCAGATGATTATACAGAAATGCTTTGAGGACAGACTTGGGCTTGGGCATATCAGAATGACCAAAACAACATTTGAGATGCTGTGCAATGAGATCGGTCACATCACTTTTTAACACACATGGAGGAATTTATTCGTGTGTCCATCTTTTGTTATTCACATTAACCCTTTTTCGCACAAATCAAAAACCACCTCAGGCGAGTGTAAAAACTTATTTGCAATTTAAAACAAATACTTTAAAACAGGGTGATGGAAACATAGCTATTGTTTACTCACCCTCATGTTATTTTAAAACTAATGAGATTCTTTCTTCTGCTAAATACAAAAGAAGATATTTTGAAGAATGTGGGTAACCAAACAGCTGATGGTAGCCATTAATGTCCATAGCATGGAGGGAAAAAACAATTATGGAAGTCAATGACTATATAGTCAGTGAGCAAGCAAAAGCAAAATGACAGAATTGTCTTTTTTGACTAAACTATCCATTTAAATTGTCTTCTTTACAGTGAGTTTATATACATTTTTGGCACTTATATTCAGAATCAAAGACCTAGGACAGGAAAAAAAGGGAGAAAACGATGTCGCAAGCCTGATTCAAACTCACCTGTATGAGCACTATGACTCAGTTTTTTAATATCATAATGGAAAAAAAGTGAATTTTTTATTGCTCAAAGAAAATCTTATTTTAATATCTTTTGCCAAATAAAGGTCATGTGGTGCAGCCAACATGCAGATACATGGAGACCCCTCATGACTGAGTGTCAAAGTCAAATCTCTTAAAATATCAAAAAATGACAAGTTTAAATAAGTTAAATTTACATTTTTAATGAAAATGTTCATATATATATACACACACACACACACACAGTTGAGGTCAAAAGTTTACACCCCCCTTTCAGAATCAAAAAAAGAAAGAAAAGAAAATAAGAGGGATCATACAATCATAAAAAATGCATGTTATTTTTTATTTAGTACTAACCTGAATATGATATTTCACATAAAAGATGTTTACATATAGTCCACAAGAGAAAATAACAGCTGAATTTATAAAAATGACCCTTATTTTACATCCCATTGATTCTTAATACTGTGTTGTTACCTGAATGATCCACAGCTGTGTTTGTTTGTTTAGTGATAGTTGTTTGTGAGTCCCTTGTTTGTCCTGAACAGTTAAACTGTCTGCTGTTCTTCAGAAAAATCCTTCAGGTCCCACAAATTCATTGATTTTCCAGCATTTTTGTGTATTTGAATCCTTTCCAACAATAACTGTGTGATTTTGAGATCCACAAATCCATTTTCACATTGAGGACAACTGAGGGACTCACATGCAACTATTACAGAAGGTTCAAACGCTCACTGATGCTCCAAAAGGAAACACGATGCATTAAAAACCGGGGGTGAAAACTTTTGAACAGAATGGAGATGTGTACATTTTTCTTATTTTGCCTACATATCGTATTTTTTCATTTAATACGGCCCTTCAGAGGCTACAGAAGATACTTAAATGTTTACCAGAAGACAAAATTAGTGAAATTTACCTTTTAGCTCTTAATGCATGGTTTTTCCTTCTGAAGCACTGTTTGAAACTTCTGTAATAGCTGCATATGAGTCCCTCAGATGTCCTCAGTGTGAAAAGATGGATCTCAAAATCATACAATTTTCTCTTGTGAAAATCTCTTTTATGTGAAATATCTTATTCAGGTCAGTACTAAATAAACAATAACATGCATTTTGTATGATCCCTCATATTTTGGTAAAATAATTAACATTTGGCATAATCTGAAAGCTTTTGAACTCAACTGTATAATATATATATATATATTCTTTTCTTGATCTTATTTGACACCTGTTTCAGAGAATTTAGTGGCTAAATTGGATTGCAGGTAGCAAGTCAAATACGTCATGCAAAAGTGGTGCGACTGTTCAGTGAATTCACCCCTGAATGTTTAATGAGATGGTCAGGACTCTATTAAAGCCCTTGTGCTTGAAAAATTGCTCAGTATTCTACATGTGACGCTTTCACATCTCATAGTGTATGTGTGTCTGGATTGGTTTTATTGTGGCCATTACTATGTATATTCCTCCAGCCAAAATGCAAAGCGTGAACCGCATACACACACATCTTTATGCAAATGACAGTCTGGACAAATGAACCCTATCCTGAAAGCTTAGAAAAATAACCATGATCTATTGGTCTATGTAGCTTTTCGGCTAAGTTCAGCGAGATGGCAATTTCCTCTATTATGTCTTGCGTCTGCTTCTGTTGTGGAGCAGTTGTAAAAATAGCCCCTGCTTCTTGTGGGGAAGGTTTCTCTCGTGCTGATTTATATTGAGAGTAGAGTTGAAATGTCATAAATGTGCGCCTTAGAACAACACAGAGGAATTGTGTGATGTGGTGGGGGGTATGTTATATGCATTAGGCGCTGATTTTGGATAGACCCCGGCCGACAACGAAAGCTTCGAGGTCTCGCCGTAAGGTGATCTGAGTTTTTCATACAATATCCAGACAGATATGTAAGGGAACAAAATTTGCACGGCTCAAATGATGTATTTGTGGAGTTGCCGGCAAGGAATGTGGCTGAATGCTTCAGCAGTCTTGTACGCCGATGGCCCGTGAGCAGATGAAAGCAGCTTGGAGGAAGGGGGAAAGGCAGGCCAGGTTCATTAAGAGATGACTGCCTGATTGAGGTCTGCTCAAACGTGTAATTATTGATTGACAGGCCTGGATCAGGGTGGTGATTACAACTTTCACGTTCCTTCGGAGTTCCAGACTGCCTCTGGCCTTTGACCCGTCTGTCCTCTTCTCACAGCTGTTACCGAGCCAGAGAGAGCCTCTCTTTACAGCTTAGCTGAAGGAGACGTCCTCCGCTCCTGATCTTTCAGCGCTGCCCGAGCTTGTTTGCTTGTGTGTGGGGTGGGCAATGTGATTGACATGATTCATCAAAGCTCATGATCTGACGCTTGTCTCACAGTTTCGGCATGAACCACGATGGGATCGGGAACTCCTGCGGGACCAAAGGTCACGAGACAGCCAAGCTGATGGCGGCCCATATCACGGCCAACACCAACCCCTTCTCCTGGTCAGCCTGCAGCAAGGACTATATCACCAGCTTTTTGGAGTAAGTGAAAAGAGCATTTAAATGTAATCATATATATTCCATTATTCAATCTCGTTTGTTGGTCTAATTAACAGTGAGGCAGTCCTACAAAAACCAGAGTCCAGAATCACTACTTGTCAATCAGACAACTTTTAACTAGCCTGAAAACATCATGAAACAGTGTGACAAGCACAGTTGATCCTATTTGTAATACTGGTAGAATCAAATGCAAAATTTCACTTAAGTTTTGCAGAACAAGGTTTAAAGGAGAAGTCCACTTCCAGAACAAAAATTTA
>JAHKKF010501845.1:0-17327 GCA_019740295.1 Labeo calbasu
TTTTTTTTACTCTTAATCTTAACTGCAACAAGCTGAACTAAATGTGATTTAATGGTTTTATTAACTATTGATGCAAATATGCATTCTGTTTTATGAATATCACCCTAGGATCTGTTTCCAATCAGTCTGCCTTTCAAAATGTTTGTCAGGTCATATGCATGAGGTTCTTAAATGATTCTTTGTCAAGGTGTGAGGTTTCTTGAACCTTGTACTAAAGGTTCTTTAGACCATAGGTTATTTACACTAAGATAGAAAAAAAAGGTTATTTTAGGAACTGAGTGGCTATGAGTTTAATGCGTAAAACAAACCTGCGTGACCATAGCAACCTGGGATTATCAGAAATGGATAAATTAATAATCAAATTTAGAATCAATAAAAGTGCAGAATGTTTAATATTATATTAACCTATAGGCTACCAGACTACTAGCCTATATTGCGCTCAATGTCGCTTATACATAGTTCAAATTATGTTATTATGAATGCTATGATCACGCAAGTTTGTTTATGCAGCTCGTAGCCATGAGAAAAATCTAAACAAACCGAACATGTCCACTCCCGGTCGCCTTGGAAAGGTACAAAAATGCAGTGTAAAAAATGACCGTGAATTTAAGTGGTATAAGACTGTAAAAATGCTACGGTAAAAACCTGTTAAATGGTTAATGGTAGGTTCCCCTATTAAATGCAGTGAAAACTGTATGACATTCCCAGAATTTTTTTTTTTTTTTTTTTTTTAATTACTGTTTCTTAGTTTGTTCTGTAGAAGACTTTCATTAATCTTGAATCTATATAAAACATAGAATTATGCCTATGCATAAGAGAATATTATTCTACTATTATCATCTGACTATGTGTATTAACTCTGTGCAGTGAGCTTAGAGCAAAGAGAACTATTTAAAGCTTGAAAAACACTCATGTATGGAAGGAACCTGTCCAGGAGCTAGAAATACATGACAGCTATTGATCAACCTTCAGGAACTCTCAAACCCTCAAAAAAATACCTTGTTCAAAAATACAACCGTGCATATATGGAATGCTTCAGGATATATATATGTGTGTTTGAGATGAGACTTTGGAGAGGTGTTCAAACATTACTCGGCCTTTTGTTAACTTGTTAATAAAAGGTCTATCTGGCTTCAAAACCTCTTCAGAGCAATTTATTTTGAAAAAGGAAAATTCTACAACAGTTCTTAGCAGTTTTGCACATTAGGGTTGTATGTTACACCTAATGTTGTTCAAATAATGTTTATTGCATTATTTCAGTTTCATGTGTGTTATCCATGATGGTGTTTAGTGTTTGTGTGAATGACACTGTGCACCTTCTATATATGTTAATACAGAAAAGCTGCTTGTGATGGGCTTTGGTTCATCATGTGACTCTCATCACCACCCGCTTTCGGTGGTTATCAGTGTATTACAAAGGTACAAAACAGATTTCATTACTTCAGTAGGTTTGTTACATTAACATTGTATCAGGTAATGAAATTATGGTATTTAAATGTAAATTTAAGTAAAAACTGTAAAACTTCCGTGTTTATACAGTAAAATTCTGGCAACCACAGCTGCCGTTTTTTAACCGTAAATTTTACAGATTTTTTTGTTTGTTTTTACAGTGTGGTGATACGTTGCATTGCTTGATAGTTTTTTGTTGCACTTTTATATTTAAGAGTATACACTTACTCTATACTCAGCTGATTCCGTCAACCTCTGTAAAATGCAAAGACAACAAATTGATTGGCTTTTTCTGCGGTTAAAACTACAGTATATCAGTTCTAATGAGATACTGTCAGCAAGTGCTGTTTTTGAACCTAGTGGTGGGTGTTGAGAGTTAAATGCGTCTGACAGGTATCATCACCTTTGCAAAATCTTGTTTGTAACCTTCAAAAGAGATCATGCTTGTGCTATATTTAATTCTACTGAAGGAGTAAATGCTGAAACAAAACTGCAAGACTTGCTTAATGAAGACTTGTTCAAAGAACTGAAGTAATGACTAGCAAAAACATGTACATCAGATGTATGCATTTATTAATGTACTTGTTAAATTGGTTAGTTTCAATTGTTGAGGAAGTACATACTGCCGATTTTGCCAATTTCTAGAATTTCAGTACTTGGCCCTTGGCCATGTTCACTGCTGTGGTGATGAATGACACTTGGTGACAGTCAGTGTGAATTTTCAGTTGCTAGATTCCTACCACTCCACAGTTCCCTGTCCAGGTGACGCTAACACAGGATGTTATGTCATCAAGTACATGTCAAGTCAAGGAATGCAAATCAGCTATCCAGTAACGGTCAACCAACAAACGGAACGACACCCGAGGAAATGTTTAGCATTCTGTCAAGAGGCGCCAAAAACACTGAGGTGGAGGAAAGGAGGAGGAGAAGAAGGAAATAATGCAGAAACCGAGACGGAAAAGAAGAGGAAGTGAAAACAAACAAACACACACACACACCAACATAAAATGAGCCCCAGCGATGTTCTCATTACTGTCACCTAAAGATGTTCTGCTTGCGGAGGCGAGGTGTCTGAGCCCATGACAGATTCAGGTCCGGAGAAACGGCTCGATTTTACCATTGAGGCGGAATTGGGAACGACAGCTGGCGTCAGGAGTGCGGCAGGAACTTTATTCTCCTGGAGAAAGGAGAAAACTGCCATGGAGCGAAAACACGGAGGAATGGTGTTTTGGCAGTATAGGAGTACACAAAACTCTTTCTCACATAATTCCTGTTGTGACAGAATAGTGTCAAGGGACAATGCTAATCTTTAATTAATATGTTCTAGTAAATCTGCAACATTTGACCTGTCTAATGAATGTGAATACAGACATAAATGGCTTTTGGTGAAGTGACGCAAAAGTGCTAACAGTTTACAGTAAGGTTCCATTTGATAGTTAACTATACTAGTTAACATGTTATGTTTATTACATGCACTAGTTCTTATTACATATGTTACATGTACTAAATTCTGCATAATTAAATGCATCTAACGCTATGGTAAGTGCATGTTGTTAATTAATTATTCACTTACATATTTAATTAGGACACCTTAAAACAATGCATATTATTGTTAATTTCAACATATATATATATGAATATACATACATATATATATATGCAATGACCAATTGCATTTTTATCAACATAACCAAAGATTAATAAATACTATAACAAATGTATTGCTCTTTGTTAGTTAACGTATTAAACCATTAACTACCTTTGTAAAGTGGAATTAGAAAAAAAATGGAAACTGTGAAAACAAGTAACCTTAAAATGCTATGAAAATAACAGGGATGGTGGACATTGGCTATGAGGATTATTTGTTTTGCAGCTTGCATCTTCTGTTCTGTTTTCTAGTTTATGAGAATGTGGTTAAGCCAGTGACAGGGTCACCAAACAATAACAACAAATGACACAACAGATTGAAAAAGCAATCTCTTTTTCTCTCTTTCTCTCTCTCTCTACTCTTCTCACTTGTCCTTTCCGTTCTCTGCATATCTATAAATGGTCACATTTTAACAATGTTCCTCTAGAACAAAGACAAATGATCGTAGTGTTTCAAAGGCTTTACAAATGCTCTCTGCCATATCCCCATTATCATGTTCACCTATGCAATTTCTAAGCCAGAATATAGCCGCTGGGGTTATGCAGTCAGAAAGGCTTTATGGACAGTGCATGTATATTCAGTAAAATCCAAATCATTTAACATGCACATCAAGTCAGTTTAATGCTTCAGATGTTTACGAAACAGACCTCTCTGGCAAATGCTGCCTTTTGGATGTCTTATTAGCATCTGTGAGATATTTTCATTGTGGGTGTAATGCGCCTACAAAAGCTGTGTCTGCTCTTTAGTGGAGGAGTTACATGTTCAAATATAGATCTTTGTGTTCATGTAAACACAAAGATATATATTTGAATTGAAATGAAACGCTTTGCTCTGAGATATCATGTGATTTCATTGGTAAAATATGTATAGGTAAAGTGCAATTATACACTGAAAAAAACAAATAAACATATTTTACAGATTTAACTTAAAATATATTTTGTACCTTTGCGATGCACAATCACCAAAAACAGGTGGTGGAAGTCACACGATGAACCAAAGCTCACCACAAACAGCAAAAAGTTAACCAGTTGTGCAGAGATGCACATTTTGTTTTATTATATATATATATATATATATATATATATATATATATAAACAGCCAGACACAATTCTTTTTACTTAAAGATGCCATGAAGCTAGTTATTGTATGAAAGAAGAATAAATAAAAGCCTCCATTATGTATCCATCTCAATCTAACTGGAAAATGAAGGCACAAAATCTATAATATTCAATCACTGCAGCTCATGTCTTTTCCATCGTGTCACTGATCTGCCCATTTCATCCCTGCTATATTAACGCTCAGGTCAAGTGACCCAGATGACAGTGTAACAACCTGATTCTGACTCTTGTTCCTCATTAGATCCAGTCTGTCTTATGGAGAATGTCATCTTAAATACTTAAGGTCCCACCTCCATCATCTTCTTGATGTGAATAACTTGTATCAGGGTGACATAAATGAATGAAATGGAGGGAAATAGAGAATGGGAAATAGGAACAAATCACCCTGTAAATTGAACATGACACTCCTTTGATTGTAATCTCCATGAAGAGGTTTTTCTTTCTTTTTCTTTTTGAGAATGAAATATCCCCAATTTGGAAGATGTGAATATGGAATGTATTTCCAAGCAGACCAAATTCTCCTCAGTGACCTCTGTAAACTGTTGCATTGCACTATTTTCCTAATTAATTTTCTTGGCAGTGTTTGCGAATGGCTGTAATGCGTGTTCAAACTGGTTGCGTCTGGATAGCGAATGAGATGATGTGTTGATTCAAACATAAGCTCCATATGCTGGTCCATCATGACTTCAGCCTCAAATTAGCTTTAAAAATAAATAAATAAAATGTAACAAGTTAAATACTGACACGAGCATTTAAAACTAAACTCACAGCACTATCGTCAATTAGTATTCAGTCCATCACCGTCATGAGCAATGTTTCCAAATGCAAGTGTTCAAACATGATCCAAACAACATCTGGAACTGTGGTTCTATTGATTCACAAGAACAAGAGAACGGGGCTCACATATCTGCACCTCAAATGCATCTTTAATGAACAAATTCAAATGAATAGACTTTGTTTTACATTAAGGGATTATACATCTGTGAGCACTTTGTACTTTTCTCTGATAGATTTAAAAGGATATAACTTTATTGAAGTTGCCCTTCAAAAACAACTTTTCAAAATACAAATGAACCATTTTCAAAGTAGAGTACAGCAAATAGTAAACTCTCTCTCTCTCTCTCTCTTTCTCTCACACACACACACACACACACAAAGCATTTTCTGAATATAAAAGTCTGTCTCTTCAGCATGTTTCATGGTCTTAATCTCTTATTTTGCACTAAGACTTAATTCGAAGAGTAAAGTTTAAAGTGATCGGTTACACATTAATATGCCTTTTAGACAAACTACACATAGTTAACTTTCCCCAGACAGTTTAATGTTGCTTTTAAAGATGCTAAAATTGAGTTTAAGGTTATAGCTGAGGTTTAGGTCAGGATTAAGTGCAGTCAAATACGCTTATATGTATTTCTGCATTCCTCATGTGCTCCTTACTCTGCAAACTAGCAATTTTGTATTTATTTTTCAGATGTTAGTGCACTGCTTTTTCATAAGCACAACTGAGATATAAAAGTAGGAGGCTTGTGGTCTTTTCATTAAATCATGATCTTGTAAGAGTCTCAACCTTAAGATGCACTCTAGAGGCTAATTTGATGCAAATGTACTGGATCTGATCTAATTGAGGCTACTTATCTAAATCATGATGTTTTAAAATAAACCCGCTTTGAGAAGCTGGTATCTTGTGTACTGTATTCACTACTGTATTCACTTTCTATTGACAGTGTATGTTCTAGTAAAGGACAGCTCAAACAGACATCGATCATTTGAATGACATAAAGATGCCTGTGAGGCCCATCTCATTCTACAGGCATCTGTGCCACCTCTGTGCACCGTACACACACACGCATGCACACACACCTCATTGAGACTGGCCACTGCAAAGTGTCTCAGATGACTACCATTAACATGCCAAAAGACAGATGTTAATGGCTGGTTTGCTTGTGCTGACGTTTTGTAGCATGCTATTACCTCGGTCCAGATGTCAGTGGGGGAGAGAGACTCCCATTGCTCATCTCTCTCTCTCTCTTCCTCACTCGGTCTCTGTCTGTTTGTTCTCTAGCCTATTGTTTGCCCTGATGTTCTTCCTCTATAATGGCATTTAGAAACCCATGGGCCTATATCTGAATTTCTCCACAGAGTCCAGCATTCAAGATGTTATCCACTGGTTTAGGACATTCATTTTCCTTGTCTATTCATGTTGTGCATGTATATACCTCCAACTGTAATTTGTGAGAGTTTCTCATTTTGTGCTGTCTACATTCTGTCTGACAGAGTTTATTTGATGCTCAGTGCCTTCACAGGGTCTCTATGTAGTGTTAACTCATCCCTACACACTGAGCCAGGGTACCTGTGGAAGCGCAGCTTTCCAACACAGATAGCATTTGAGCAAATGAAATACATATGGTAACTATTAATCATAACATTCTATTTACTATTTACACAAACTCACCTACTAACATATGGTTGGACTAGGCAACATTACAAAAGATGCCTGCTAAACAATAACTCCAGTAGTGTATGTGGCGAGACGCAATGAGTTTCTGATGTGACGCACTCAAGTTCAAATCCATTTTTTGCTGAACTCGTTCTTCTCCATTTTCACATCACACATCATGGAAAGACATTTATTTTCCACAAAATGAAGGAAATAATCGAAAATTGGAAAATAAAGTGGCTCATAGGTGTTTATCCACTGCAAAAAATGCTTTTCTTACCTAGGTTTTTGTCTCGTTTTCAGCCAAAATATCTAAACAATATTAAATCAAGAAGAATTTTCTGGACAAGTAAACATTATTGTCTTGTTTTCAGAAAAATATTTTTTGCTTAGAACCAGCAAAATAATCTGTAAATGGGCTAAGCAAAATAATCTTATTTTAAGAAGAAAACAAGATAATTTTGCTTACCCCACTGGTGGATTATTTTACTTGTTTCAAGCAAAAGCTCACTTAATTTTGACTTTTTACATTTGTCAGATGCTTTTATCCAAAGCGTCTTACAGTTGAAGAATACAACAAGCCATTTACCATAAGATGGCAATAAACATGAGAAGTACGTTATACGAGGTTTTAGCCATTTTGAGAACATTACTGTAAAATAATGTTGTGGAATCTTTGTGCGCCCATGTTTTACATGTATAAATAGCATTTAACTAATATTATTGCAGAAAACACTGCTATTTTTACCTTGTGTAAATAGAATCTGTCGCTATTTGCACCTAGTGTAAATAGCATATTGCTGTAGAAATACTGCTATTTTCACTTATGGGTTTCTCAGACTAAACAATTTTTCGATTATGCGATTTTGACTCCTACAATGTGTTCCAAACAAGAAACATGTCAGGTTACGTGATGCTACCCGACCATTCATCGCTTGTCGTCTTTAACGACGTGCGTGCTGTCATCGATACAGTGAGACTAAACAGAAGGTGCCATGAGTGTAAACAATAGCTAGCAAACAGCATGTCTTGTCATCAGAAAAGACAAAAAAAAAAAGAAAACCTGACAGTGGACACAAATCTGGATTGCATGAAGATGACAGTACGGACTGTCAAAGGGAACTGAGGTAAAATAGTTTTAATTTTAACCTTTGTCACATTTGGCCCTCAAGAAAACATCATAAACGAATAGAGTATTGTTGCTTTTTTGTAGAGTATTTTGTTTCAGCATGTGTGAAAGCATGTACGAAGGTGCTTCTGTGCTCCTATTGGCCATGACCAAAACAATATTGAACATAGTCTTTCTGTGGTGATGTTGTGAAGCTTCATAGATGTGGCATCGGTTGTAGTTCACTATGACACACTACGCTACCAACGTCGATTGTCGTTTACGAATCCTCGCAATACCCTACGTCAGTGGTTCTCAACTCCAGTCCTCGGGGCCCACTGCTCTGCATATTTTGTATGTTTCTGAATCTGACACACTCAGATCAGTTCATGGATCTTTCTCCTAAAAAATGTGCAGAGCAGTGGCCCCCGAGGACTGGAGTCAATGAACTCAATGGTGCACACAGTAATATCGAACCTGTATTTGTGGACTTGATAATATGACGTTTTTGGTGCAAAATACCACTTTTTATGTGTTTTTAATCAACTAGTATTGCTAACATTTGACGCGTCCATCTTGGTTTTCTAACTTCTCTTCTGGAACATGGTCCTTGGGTGTGACATCATTCCCAGCTTTGACATCTGACTTTCGAGGTAAATCAATTGCAGCATATGTTTAGCTGGCTCTAAATTATTCCAAAATATTCAGTGGTCTTTTCACTGACACCTACTGGCTTGGACGCATTAAAGGGGTCATCGGATGCATAAAACAAAGCATGTGATCTGAGACATTCCTAGTCTTCAAGTGGACTGAATAGATTATGGAAATGGACATTTAACGCCGTTGTTTTTGTTTTGTTATGCTGTATATATATATATATTTCAATCTTATGTCTTGCGGCAGAGGAGGCAGTAATGCTGTTGGACTCATCTGTGAATGTGTGTGTCTCTGTGTGCATTACAGCTTCATCCCTCCCCTGCTGTAGTTCACTTTTTCATGTTGTTTGAACATTAATGTGTGCTGGCATGTACAAATCTACCCTATAATGATACAAATCCACACAGTGGTTTTTAATTAATCTGTGAAAATAATATCCCCTTTTTCAAATCGAGCCATTCTCAGAGGCTGCTCCCACGATAGTTGATTGACATGTCTTACCTCAGATCAGCTGTCACAGTCTAACCTCCATTGTTTCGATGATGGAGCAGGGATGTAAGTTAGACAAGAATATCTCAGATTGAGCGATTGAGGTGTTGTGTTGCCGCTGAAGATGAAGTGGATTAAGTTTGTTTGTGAAGTGTATGCGCCTCCCGATCTACATAAATGCGTCTATGTTTGCCCAAATCATTCGTGATCCAGCTTCACCTACGGCAGAAGTGAGTATGAGGTTTTTTTATGAATCTCTGCAATCACCTTTCCTAATAACATGCTAGTTAGCAAGTTTAGCGGCTACACACGGCTAAATGCGGCTAAAGTAAACAGGCTCGTCACTCCAATGAGAGAAGAGAGGGGCGGGGCGGGGCGGGGCGAGTCAACTCTGCCTCACTCAGCAATGCTATGGGACACAGCCGTCTCCCATTTTCCCTCGTTGTTATGGTGGCTAATTCTAGCCTTCTATTACACATCTGCTCAGCTAAAAGAGAGCGATATTGAAGTGTTTAGAATGAAAGGCCTGTGCTAGCTGATACATCACAATAGCTCATTAGTTTTGTTTACTGGTGAGGGATCATTCTCACTCTCTCCAGGATCACTTTG
This sequence comes from Labeo calbasu, assembly GCA_019740295.1. Classification (NCBI taxonomy): domain Eukaryota; kingdom Metazoa; phylum Chordata; class Actinopteri; order Cypriniformes; family Cyprinidae; genus Labeo; species Labeo calbasu. The sequence continues at coordinate 9,517 of JAHKKF010501845.1, forward strand.
CTCCGTTTCTACTGTATGAATATGCCTGCCAGGTGTTTGAACGAAACGCTTTCACTGGGGTGTTCCTTCTGTACGCATACCGTTTGTGTTTTGGAAGCAGTGCTCTATGATGCGAGTGTATTGCACTGTCAAACTCCAGCCTAATGGGAGTTAGGTAGGTGTGCAAAGAGTGAATCCGCAGACATTGATAAGATCAGACAAAACTCACATGTAGGCGAAACTCTCCTCAGAGCGTCGACGCTCATCTGATGCGTTAGGTTGGATATTTTTAATCTTAAAGTGTGAGCCTGATTCCCTCACACCGGCACTCGACAGTAGTGTTCTGTAAAATCTCCCCATCCCTGTGTAGAATTGCATCAGTTTGTTGATAACAGCATGTGGAATAAGATTAGGCTCCTTATTAGTGACTACAGAGTGATGCCTCAACCTGCAGTTCCGACTTTGCCCGAGGCAATACAGCCTCAGACACGCTCGTGCACACACACACATATGCAAACACACTACTGTAAGATTTAGGGAGCATTTGGATGCTCCACGCAGATACTGGAATCCAGCCTGGAGCGAAAATTTTCAGGCTGTAAATACCTCCATACTCTCCTGTTGCCCTGGTGTTATGGAAAATGATATTTTCGAATGTACCAGAGAAGTCAAGCAAGATTGTTGTTTATACAACCAAATTTTGTTTATCCTTTAAGGCAAGAGATGAAATCAATTCAGTCTTCCTTTGTTTCCCTAACGATTGAGCTGATACTGTGGACATATAATAGTCATTAGGGGCCACTGATTCAAAAACAGCTCTGAATACATTAGGAACACAGGAAGAGTGTTGCTCTGACGACTGACTGTGAATAAAATAGTAAACTATGAATTATAAAGTTGTACAACAGGGATTAAAAGACTAGGGAACCAGGAACCATAAAATGGAACATTTAACAGCCAAATTAAATAATTGCTTGATCAAGATGTTTGTTTAGAAGCACTTTAATTTGCAATAATATGAAATAATTAACACTTTACAATAAGGTTCATTAGTTAACATGAACTAAGAATTAATAGTACTTCTACAGCATTTATTAATTTTAGTTATTGTTAATTTCAGCATTTACTAATGCTTTATTAAAATCACAAGGTGTGTTTGTTAACATTAGATAATACACTGTGAACTAACTTGAACAAACAATGAACGACTGTATTTTTATTAACTAACACTGTCCAATTTATAACAAAACACAGTGTATATGCATAGATATATACAGTATAAAGAGCCAGATGTAAGTCTCACGAACATGAAATACATATATTAGTTCCTTGTTATTTTGAATCTGATAATAATAATAATAATAATAATAATAATAATAATAATAATAATAATAATAATAAAAGTCCAGCAAGGGAGTTAGCTAAAAAGTTTTGCTGAGTCAGTGAATCTTACAAAGCCTTGATTCAAAACATTAATGCACAAGTGAGTCTAAGACCATTTTGTGAATCATTTTGACTGACTCATTATAAATCACACATAATGGCTCATGGTTGCTACTCTGTGCATTTGTTTCTACTTTTTAATAATTTATTTATTTATTTTTATGGTATGGTATGGTACGGTGAAGAGATCAGACGTTCATACAGTAGTGCCATGATATCTTTAAATCTTTAAATGGACTTCATATTTGGATCATACACTTTGAAAATAAATTTCACTAAATAAATGTAAACATTTTATGTAAAAATAAATTATTATTAATAATAATAATAATAATAATAATAATAATAATAATAATAATAATAATAAATAAAGTTGTAATTTTTTATCATTTATTTATTTATTTATTTGATTTATTTGATTTTTACAATACATACTGTTCTTGGCTCATGGCTACTACTCTGTGCATTTGTTTCTACTTTTTTTTTTTTTTTTTTTTCCCCAGTACTATGGTATGGTGAAGAGATCACATGTTCATACAATTGTACAATGATATCTATAACCCTTTAAGGAATAAACAATTTGTTTCTGTGCAAAATTGAAAATTAATCATACACTGCAACATAAATAAATAAATAAATAAATAAATAAATAAATAAATAAATAAATAAATAAGTTGTAAAATGTTAATTTTATTTATTTTTATTTGATTTGATTTTTACAAGAAATACTATTAAAAGTTTCAAGTTTAATTCAATGTGTTACTTGCAGTTTTGTGAAATTTGCTAAAAATTTCTGAGCAAAAGTCTACTTCTTTTTTCCCCCCAAGATTATGGCCTAAATCTTCAAGCATAACACGCAAAACAAAACGCTGCCCTCGGGCAACATGATCAATGCAACAAAATCATGGAGCAGGAGAATATGGATTGTGGATCCAAACATTGATATAATGAGATGGTTCACCAGACACGTAGGCTCTTATACAAGCCCTCCAACCCACCCACGTATCCACAAACAGCGATTTCCTTTTACAGACGGAGGACGTCGGGTCCTTACAAACAGCGCATGGGTGGTCACAACATGTCGTATCGATTTATTCTTCCTCTTCAGCATTCAGTTAGATAGTATCTTTTGCCTCCCTCCCTCTTTCTCTGTCTCATCCTCTCTCTTTCACCCCTAGCATCACCTCCATCGTGTGCAGCGTGTGAGAAGCATAGTTGAAAATCTGGGATTGAGCTGAGACAGTCAAAACAATGCCAGCCGGCCAAACTCTCGTAATCTCACTCCACGGCAGATGGCACAGCGTAACCTATGGCCTTGACAGATTGCTGTCTCTCTTCACCCTTCCAGAGCAATCTCTCGGTCCAAATGAGAGAGGAAGGGAGAGTGAGAGAGAGAGCCGTGCCGGTCCAAATAGTGGAAATTACAAATGCGGCATGATTTGCCAGCTGGGGAGTGCAGTGACTACAGGCAGGTTGTATGGCTGCAACTCCATAAATGATATTCGGATATGAAAAAGAGATGGATGCAAAACTCGGGTCTATCAAAGACAAGAATAATTCCAACAATGACACTCAAAAACATGAGAAGGAAAACAAGTCCTGTTAGCAAGCTGGTAATTATAAACCAGCCCCGCTGATGACTTGTCATCTATAATTCAGCGGTTAGAGGAAGAGACTAGCTTTAATTAGCGGCATAGCGCTGTAGCCTAACCTTCCAGCTCTTCTGTAACGATGGGATGCTTTTGGGCCAACATGACACCGTTGGCATTTCAGCTCCTCTGGGGAAAGACCAATTACGAACAATGACAGTGCCCTACATGGTTCAATTGAGATATTATTTAATTGTCCAAAGTATGAAGTACGAAGTTCTGGAAGGAAGTGTGATTATGGTGATGGAGATAATGATTGATTAAGAAGATGAAAAACAACCCCTGCAACTCTCTGAGAATCCGGAAACCTACTCTAAACAAGCAGCCTGGTATGTTTTCCCATTAAAAAATGCAAACGCTTTCATGTTTTCTAGTTCTGATTCTGCACAGAGAGTCTTTCTGTTCCCCTTCCCCACTTCTCCCGCTATTCATTTATTTATTTTGGGCTTTATGTACTCGGAATTATAGATTAGATTGTTATTAACACGGTGGGGCAATCTGCAGACTCTGAAGGCTACATGTTCTATTCAAAAACCTTCTGCCAGAACATCATTTGGAATAAGGATCATATGAAGTTCGTGTTTTCGCTAATGCTACATAAATCACACGTTTTGTGGGCCCTGGGAACAGCGGCCAATTAACCCAGATGTGCTGGCGCAGTTTTTGAGAGCGTTTCACATGAGACATGGACATTGATCAGACTTCAAGAGCTGGAATGGAAAAAAGGGGCTATTAACGGGACAGCAACATTATCGCTACAAGTTCTTATTGCTAATTTAGCCCACACTCTCATTTCCCTGTTTGCCCATTTGGAGGAACAGAGAAGATTATACTGCTGTGTGTGCATGTGAAACAGCTAGAGAAATCTTCTTTAGGCACGTCAACATTTTACAGCGAGATTTATTCGTTGTCTTCCAGTCACTTAGAATACAATAACAGTATATGCAGCGAAGGTAAACAAGCTGTTGTTTGAACCTAAAAAAAAATATATATATATATTAATATTAGACTAAAATATAAAAGAGAAGAAATTCAAGAATGGCTTCATTCATTTTTCCATTCTGTTATCTGATCCCATCTCTCTTATTTCCGTCTCCTTTTCATTCAGCTTTAAGACTGACTCAGGATCTCTCTATGTCTCTTCTGATAAATATTAAACGATATTTCTGGAACTGAAATGTTTAGAAATAGGGAGATGAACCCATTAACATCTCTAAAGAGAGCGTGTGCACCCTAATTAACAAAGTAATGACATAAAAAAGAAAGAAAAAGAAGTTTCATTTCCGCCGCTCTGTCACAGAGGGCCTAATACACACATAATAAAGCTTTTTACATTCCTACTCTCCATTGTCACTCACTGTTTGAGGCTAATTGGATTTTGATAATGAGTCACATTACGTCAAGGGGACAGTTCCTGATTCCAGTTTATTTCAGTGCAAATGACTTGTCTATCTCAGGGATTTGTAATGGATTCCAGAGCTATATGCTAAGGAAAGAGGCTATTTAAGCAAATTAGGAAATGGGAAGGAGATGACCATACACAGTTTTAGCAACATTACATCGCAATACGGAAATTCAATTTGAATACTGTTGCGTTTAAAGGACTGTTAAGTACAAATTAAACTCTGTCAACAGTATTTGTGGTGTAATTTTGATTACCGCTGAAAATTATTTATCATCTCTCTGTCTCTCTCTCGTTTTTTTTTTTTTTTTGGTTATTGTACAGTAAGGCACTTAGCATGGGTGTACAGAGGGCCAACCAATGAACAAAAACATATGCAAAGTATAGCTACATGACATAATGCATGTTGGTAGAAACTTGTTATCTACCAATTTATTTTAAAGATACGAAAAAAATGTGAAAATGTGAATAATTTTAACAAAGTAACAGAGATCATACACAATGTATGTTTATTTTTTTATTTATTTATTTTTTTACTGTCCTGAGTAAGATATTTTACATAAAAGATGTTTACATATAGTCCACAAGAAAAAAAAAAAAAATGAAATTAATAAAATAACCCCCTTCAAAAGTTTGGGAATCCTGGCTCTAAATTCTGTGTGTGGTTACCTGGATGATCATGGACTTTTTTTTCTTTGTTTGTTTGTTTTGTTTGTTTTGTTTTGTGATGAGTCCCTTGTTTGTTCTGAACAGTATTGTTCTTCATAAAAATCCTCCATGGTGAAAACTTTTGGAATTTGAAGATTAAGGTAAATTGTACTTAATTTGTCATCTGGGAAACATGCAAATATCTTCTGTTGCTTCCGAAGGGGAGTACTAAATGGATAGAAGGAAAGAATAACAAACAAAATAAGAACAAAATAAGAAAAATGTTGATATTTTCATCCTGTTCAAAAGTTTTCACCCCCCAGCTCTTAATGCATCTTGTTTCCTTCTGGGGCATCAGTGAATGTTTGTATCTTTTTTAATAGTTGTGTTTGAGTCCCTCACTTGGCCTCAGTGTGAAAAGATCTGAATCGTCTTTTTTTTTTTTTTTTTTTTTTTTGTCTTGTAGACTATATGTAAACATCTTTTATTTAAAATCTTACTCAGGACAGTACTAAATTAAACAAACAAACAAAAAAAAAAAAAAAAAAAAAAAAAAAAATTATAATTGTCATTCACATTTTCACAGACTCTGCAAGGGTTTCCTAAACTTTCACATGCCACTGTATGTGTACAGTAACTTGTGACTGGGGCAGTATGTTTAAAGAGCAACTTTGTACCTTATCTACCCATAGAAGATGCATATTATTACCTTAAATTAGTAATATGTACTCTTAAAGGGATAGTTCACCCAAAAAATGAAAATTCTGTCATTAATTACTGACCTTCATGTTGTTCCAAACCCGTAAGACCTTTGTTTATCTTTACAACACAAATTAAGATTTTTTTGATGAAGTCTGGAAGCTTTTTGACCCTGCAACTATTCCTTTAAGGTATTACTTTGGACCTTTTAAGGGTAAATGAGGTAAATATGTCCCTGCTCCAGTGACAAACTGTTGTATGCCTAAAAGTACAAATTTCGTCAATAGTGTTTCCCTTTTACTGAACCTGGAACATTAGTTTAAATGAAAAACAATGCTGTAAGAGAGAAACTCACAGGCCAGCAAAGTTTTTCAATGAAAACTTGTGTAGTTTGTAATTCGCTGTAGAGCTGTTATGCTGGAATAATCATTTATTCTAAATTATAAACCTCCTATAGAAGTTTGATCGCATTCATACTTGATTTTTTGTTAATCATGCATGTCACAACTGATTGTTGTTTAAACAGTCTTCTACGTTTTATTAGAGAGATTAATTTACAAATCCTCCATCGAAAAACAGGACCTGATTGGGAGTGCACGCATCAGCAGAGTCGTGATGGATGTGAGTGAGAGCCAAGCGCTAATCGATTTAAACTTCAGTCCTTTCATTCGTACAACGCTCATTATCAGTCAGGCCGTTCCCATAATGCATTACTCTTCAAGGATGATCTGGCAACGTCAGCAACATAAATCATACCTGGCTCTGTCTTTTCCAATCAACCGCCGCTGGTCTATTATCAACAGATCTGTTGTGAGAAGAGCAACACATAAAAACCAGCAAACGCAGGACTTTATCAACATATCGACTGTACTTCCCAGGAGAAATTCAATGTAAATGTTACTTTTTCCACTTAGTGTAAACTTGTTATAAAGGCTTTCCAACTCCTTACAAGGGCCTGATCAAAGCTGATATCCTGTGAACAGCAAGTTGTGTTAAAGATGCTACTGAGCCAGTCAGCGGTGGAGAATGATTGTGGCAATGTTGCCTAAGTGTTAAATAACAACATATTTCTATATATTTCCATATATTTAACAGTTCAAAAGTTTGGTGTCAATAAGATTTTTTTTTGCTTTTTTTATGTTTTTGAAAAAAGTCTCTTCTGCATGAAGTTAGTACACACCTCACATTTCAGCAATCATTTTAGTATATCTTCTCAAGGGACAATACTATAGAAATTAAACTTGAATATATTTTAGAGTAGTCAATGTGCAGCTTGTATAGCAGTGTATATATACTGTGCCCTAAAAATAACTCAACATAGAGCCATTATTGTCAAAACAGCTGGCAACAAAAGTGAGTACATTCTAAGTGAACTTGTCAAACTGTGTTCAAAGTGTCAATATTTTGTGTTAGCACCATTGTTATCTAGTACTGCCTTAATAATTCTGCACATGGAATTCACCAGAGCTGCACAGGTTGTTGTTGGGATCCTTTTCAAATCCTCTATAATGACATCATGGAGCTGCTGGATGTTAGACACATGGTGCTTCTCCACCTTCTGCTTGAGGATGCCCCAAAGGCGCTCAGTAGGGATCAGGTCAAATCACCTTCATCTGCACCTTCCTCAGCAAGGCAATTGTCATTTTGGTGGTGTGTTTGGCGTCATTATCATGTTGGAAAACTGCTGTTCGGCCCAGTTTCTGAAGCGAAGGCATCGTGTTCTGCTTCAGAAATGTACAGTACATAATGGAATCCATGTTTCCCTCAATGAACCACAGCTCTCCAGTACCAGCAGCACTCATGCAGCCCCAGACCATGATGCTACCACCACCATGCTTGACTGTAGGAGAGACACAATTTTCTTGGTACTCCACACCAGGGCATCACCACACATGCTGGACACCATCTGAGCCAAACAAGATTATCTTAGTGTAACCCCCAGTATTTCCCCCTCCCCAAATGGGAAGAGGGTAGAGGAAATAAAAAAAAAA
>JAHKKF010501852.1:0-13164 GCA_019740295.1 Labeo calbasu
TACAAATCTACCCTATAATGATAAAAATCCATGCAGTGGTTTTTAATTAATCTGTAAAAATATTATTCCCTTTTTCAAATCGAGCCGTTCTCAGATGCTGGCGTCACACCCACAGAGGCCGCTCCCACGATAGTTGACTGACATGAGCATTTTACCTCAGATCAGCTGTAACAGTCCGCCCACTTTGTTGCGTTGCCGGAGCAGGGATGTAAGTTAGACAAAAATATCTCCGATTGAACGATGTGTTGTGTTGCTGGATGTAATAATGAACGTAGTGGTCATCATTTACTCCCGACATCTGATCCGCTGAAGATGCATTAGATTACGTTTGTTTGTGAAGAGAATGCACCTCCCGATCTACATAAATGTGTCTATATTCGCGCAAATCATTCATGGTCCAGCTTCACTTCACAGCAGAAGTGAGTATAAGGGTTTTTTATGAATCTTTGCGATCGCCTTTCCTAATAATGTGCTAGTTAGCAAGTTTAGCAGCTAAACGCGACTAAATGCGGCTAAAGTAAACAGGCTCGTCTCTCCACAGAGAAAAGAGAGGGGTGGGGCAAGCAGAGCTCATTAACATTTAAAGCCGCCTCGACCAGAATGAGATGATTTTTGCAGAGCTGATTTTGACAAGATAAAAAGGGTGTTGTTTTACACAACCATTGAGAATTTTCAAAGTATATTATAAACTTATAGACTATTATAGACTCATTAAGACCCTAAAGAATCATATCAACTTCTGATGCATCCGATGACCCCTTTAAAAGATACGGTCACATTATATGATGAACAGATTTATTCAAATATATACATATAAATATATCTGCAAAGCTCAACAGCAGCTCAGCCCTATATGCTTAACACTCAATAACAAACCTCAATGGCTCTTGCAGAAGCTCAAATATGCTTGTGTGACACATGTGAATGTTTGTGTGTGAATTAATGCTTAAATCTGTTCATCTTATAAACTGATTGTTTCTCATGGATGACACTGATTTATTAATATGGGCTAAGTTTACGATGTCTTTACAAACTTTTTGAGCACTTTCAGTGGAGGGACAAAAACTATAAGATAATATTAAAAATATCTTCATTAAGATGAACGTAAGTCTAATAAGTTTGAAACAACATGAGGGTGAGTAAATGATGACAGAACAATCATTTTTGAATGCACTATCCCTTTAAATTGAGGGTAAAATGCATTTTATAAAACGGATAGTTTCGGTCCTTGATTCTGATTGGTTGAGCTGCGTTTGAAACCATTGTAAATTACTCTACAAACATACATCTTTGTTTACTTCTGTGTGTTGCTTGGCAACCACTTTGTTGCAACCACAGGTTTCTGAGGAACTACATTGTTTGGTGGAAGAATACTGTTTTTATTTATATCAATACACTTTATTTGCTCTGTTTTTTTTTTGTGAAACCTTACTGCGTATAAAAAATAACCGTTTTATAAAAGCAATAAGCCCCGTGAAGCTGTGGTGTACAGTGAATTTATAACAGCTAAGATGATTTTAGGCACTCCACTTCGCGTCGTGCCTAACCATGCTGCTTAGCTGTTATAAATTCACTGTAAACCACGACTTCATGGGGCTTATTGCTTTATTAAGCTGCCTTAAAAGCATCTGTGACATTTGTCCCATAGACCTCCATTGTGAGTTTTAATAATGTGCACTGTAACTTTGTTTATTTGAACCTACTTTGTTATTTTCTGTGGAAATTGATGTTACTTGACATCATTTAACCTGGAATATTCTTTCAAAAACATCCTTGCTGTGGCTTTGTTCTGCTTTTCTTTTGTAAACCTATAACAACCCTCCTGTTATCTCACGTCAGACCCCAGTGATCTCTCTGGTGGGAAATGATGCATGCTGGAGTCAGATCTCCAGAGAACAAGTGCCTATGCTCGGGAGCAACGTAGCCTGTGGTCTTGCCTTTACAGGTGAGGGGGTTTGACGCAATCATTAAACGGTTGTTCATTGCATGTTTAAATGTCAGTGCTATGTTTAAAATCTGCAGTAAAACTTTGTCTAATGAGCCACAAAAATGTTTGATATAATGATTAAGCTCTTTTCCAAAGGAAAATATTGTTCTGTTCTGTTTCCTCCTTGCAGATTATCACATTGTAGCCGATGGTTACGGGGGCAAAGGTTACCTAATTGGCCGAGAGGATGAGTCGCAGCTTGATGACATTATTAAAAAGGCGCAGAAGGAGTGCAGAGAGGGAAAGGCCGTTCTGCTGAACGTTCTGATCGGAAAGACCAACTTTAGGGAAGGTTCAATCTCAGTTTAGAGAGAAACACTGTGCACCATCCTGCCTAGATACCCAAAGTCTTTCTTGTGTTGTCATGCTCAAAATATAAATAGAACCATACGACACACCCTTTACTAGGTTATACGGATTCAGCTGATTTTTGAAAGAGATCCAAGCAACAACATATCAGATGTTCAAAAATATTTCTTCTGTTATGTTGTGACTAATACAATGTTTAATTCAAAGCTCGCAAGAACATGTTGGTCATAGTTAATCCCAAAACCAAAATAAGTAAATTATATAATGTTTAAAGGAAATAAAGCTGGTTTAGGATCATTAAGATTTTTTTTCTATTATGATATTATATTTCCCCACAACTTTAATTACAATAAAGCAAAAAAGGGAGAAAATAATATATTGTTATATTTTTTAAATTGTATCTTAATGCTGATTTATATATATATATATATATATATATATATATATTACCAGTTACTGCATGTATTTTTGAACAGTAAGATTTTTTAAGTTTTTTTTTTTTAAAGAAGTCTCTTCTGCTTATCAAGCCTGGATTTATTTGATCCAAAGTAGAGCAAAATCAGTAAAATGTTAAAATATTTTAGAAGAACAGCATTTATTTGAAATAGAAATCTTTCCTAACATTATAAATGTCTTTATCATCACTTTTGATCAATTTAAATCATCCTTGCTAAAAAAAAGTATACCGACTCCAGGCTTTCGAATGGTATAGTGTATAATGTTACAAAAGCTTTTTATTTCAGATAATGCTGATATGGGATCTTTCTGTATCCTAGTAAAATTGTATTCAGCTGTTTATTGATAATAATAATAATAATAATAATAATAATAATAATAATAATAATAATAATAATAATCAGAAATGTTTTTAACCAGCAAATCAGCATATTAGAATGATTTCTGAAGGATCATGTGACACTGAGGACTGGAGTAATGATGCTTAAAATGTAGCTTTGATCACAGAAATAAATTACATTTTAAAATATATTCAAATAGAAAGCAATTATTTTAAATATTAAAACAGTATTTCACAATATTACTGCTTTTGCTGTATTTTGGATCAAATAAATGCAGGCTTGGTGAGCAGAAGAGACTTCTTTAAAAAAAAAAAAAAAAAAACCATTAAAAATCTTACTGTTCAAACTGGTAGTGTATACATAATTTTTTTTTTCCTTAAAATGTGAGCTTGGACGTTTTTTGCAAGTACTTTTTCACTGAGCTGAGAAGGAGCAAGCACAGTGCCTTTACTCTGTACAGCATTTTGTAAAACACTATAAAAACAAAAAAACGTTTTAAGATTAATGTTGTGATGGTTCAGTAAATACTGATTGAAATACTGATTATTTTTGAAGCACGCATTAAGCATATATGACTTTATTCAAATCATAATTCAATGGAAGGCTTGTTTTGTGTGAAGGCTTGCAGGATTGAATTTTCAGCTTCATACAGTTGAGTGCCTGAATGTTACTGAATTACTGAATGTTAAACTGATCTTGTTCAGAAAATCAGAAATTGCTAGTAATAATTTTCAAAGAACAGCATCTGCAGTTATTGTGGACGTATTAATGAATTAATTGGATCAAATGGATCTATGTTTGCTTATCTATAAATATCAATTTAAACCAAAGTAATATCCTAATGTACTTGGAAATGCAGTCCTGTTTTTTTTTGCTGCAGTATCAGACCTGGATATACCATAATGCCTCGGTTTGGGATTGATCACTTCAGCATCACCCACAAAACTGATCAACATTTGTTGATGTAATAAAATCTCTAAAGAACAGTGTTTTTTTCCTCGACCATTGTACATCTACTAACCCATGAGCCGTCATTCATCAGCTAGTAACTGTAGTAATTTTGAAAAATGTGGGGGAAAAAAATGATAAAAATATAACCATGTTATTAGAAATGTTGTTATATAGAAATAAAAACAGGCTGTCACTTTTGCATCTGCTCATGCCTAGAAATCACAGCAGATTTATTAAGGTAAACATACTCATTGCTGATCACTGGTCTGATCACAAAATCCCCACAACTACAGTTATCTGTTTAATTTACATTATTTTCATGTGCAGTCAGTGAGAAGCAATCAAATACATGGCCAGTGTAAAAGAGACAACACTAGAAGAAAGCACCGAAATAAGAATGCTCTCATGTCTCTGCGCAAGAGGCTATAAAAAACTTAAAGCTTCATTAACCACAGGCACATCATGACCTGTCCAAAATAGAGCATGCCCTGCCATTAACCCATTAACGTTTTTATGGTAGGCAGCATTTGAATGGGAACATATCCTACTTTCACTGAGAATGAGCTGCTATAAAAGGAGCAACATATAGACTAAAGCTCTTTCTACAGCCATCTGCCATTGAGCTGCATGTTTGCAAGTTCTAGAAATTATATATATGGTGTATATTTGCTTTTAGCAGACAGTGAGGTTGGGATTCAAAATGCACAAAGCATGTATAATATGGACATTTTTTTTATATTTATCCAGTATTATCCAAGTATCCAATAGCTCTATTATGGTCATCTCACTTTGCTGTTGTCAACTGTGTTACTAATACAACACCCCCATTTAACTGAGCAATAGTTTGTCCCAATACCATATGACCTACATCACATGACTGCATTGCCTTCAGACATTTTTAAAAACAAAATGGTAAGTGCACTCTAATCTTCTTTAATATTTTATTGATAATATTTCATATAGTGAGATTACAGTATACAAAATGCCGTGTGACCGACCAAATATAAGATGAGAATGTCAACTATGCTACCAGTCAACTATGTTACTAGCAGTGTCAGCTATGTTAGTCAGACATGAATCAGTATAATTTGTTATATTTAAGTTTTAGTTTATGTTGTAGTTTATATGTAACTATACTATACTATACTATACTAGAGTTACTGTTCAAAGTCGGGTCTGTATGATTTGTGAAATATTGAAATTAACAGAAAATTTTTCTATTTGAATATATTTTAAAATGTAATTAATTCCTGTGATCAAGAATTTTCAGCATCATTACTCCAGTCTTAAGTGTCACATGATGCTTGAGAAACGATTCTAATAATTATTATTATGAATGTTGAAAACAGTTGCTGCTTAATAACGTTATACGTTTTATTCAGGATTCTTTGATGAATATAAAGTTCAATGAACAGCAGGTATGTGAAATCGAATCTTTTGTATCATTAGAAATGCCTCTGTCACTTTGATGAATTTAATGCATCCTTATTGAATTGATTTCAAAACCAGAAATCTGGCTGACACCTCATTTTAAACCATTATTGTGCAACATAATTAACGCTTTCCATGATTTCTACAGATGTCAGCAGCAGAGAAACAGCGAAGATACAGGGCTCGACGGGATGCTGATCCCTCAAGAAGGGCACAATATTTAGAAAAGCAAAGAGAGACCTGGTACAGACTAATAAGGCACGGAAAGGTTAGACCAATCGCAGAGTTGAGTGAGAGCGAGAAACAAAGCAAAAGAGACGAATGGAGGAAAGCACAACAGAGAAGACGACAAAGAAAGCGAATGCTAGAAAACACGATTACTTCTACAGAATCAAGGTAGAAAGCTACGTTTGTGTCCTTTAAGATGCGTTTTTCATTTTATACTCTTGATATGTTTTCAAAGTAAAAAAAAAAAAATTCATATAATTAAAACTGTGCCAGCTAAGTTACACACATCATTTAATGTGTCTAGAATGGCCGACAATTATTTATTAGAGCTTTTAAAATGTAAATTACTACTCTGACTTTTGGAGCCACCGCCTATAAGTGTGTGTGTTACTGTATCAGTGTGGTGGATTAAACCATTACATCCCATATAGAAACACGCGGACACGTGTAAGCCTCAGTCTGTGTACACAAGGATCCGCAGAGGAAAGTCTCTGGACAGGTACTTCGCTAAAGGCTAAACTGATTCATTCAAGGCCCTTAGTGGTTTTTACTCTGAAGGCTGACTGGCACTGATACCCTACCGGCATTGAGATCTCATCCAAGAAGCCACTTAAAGTTTGTTCGATAAAGAAGAGAGTTTGTTTTTTAGTGTTTTGATTTATCATTAGTAAACGTTTCGAGTAAATTTAAGAAAGTACTCGGATCCTCATTTTTTCCCTCTCTGTTCATTTGGGTAAGTCGTGTTTTTACATTTTAAAGATTTGATATTTGTTTCAGTATTGTTGTCGTTATTTTAGTTGCGTTAATGTACGTTAGCGGATTGGTAAATCTCGTCTTTCCAGTTGAACGAAGTGTAACTTAAAGCATATTTTTTATTTTATAACAGTTTATTTTTGAGGTTTTGAGATTAAATGTTATCCCTACAGACAATAGTATAATATTAGCCTGCATGCTAAAGCTGTATTGTGTCACATATGGAACAAAAGCAACAGGTGACTGAGGGCTTTAACTTAACGTCCCCGCTAAAGCAACCAAAACGTTATAGAATCCTTATTACGTTATAACTATTCGTAATGGATTGGTTTTAAAGCTTAACAGGGAAAATAATCAGTTATTAGTTTATAATAATTCGATTATTAGGCGATAAAAGACTATTGTGGCTAGCCTGTTAGCTTGCTAGCTCGAGAGGCTGTTGTCTTGGATGTCTGGTCAGTGTTTGTTGTTATAGTTCATGATTGGTTTTTCTGGGCCCTTCTTGTGCGCCCGAATCTGTCAGGCATGAATTTGAAAGAAAAACAGAGAAAACTGAAAGAAAAGAGATATGCCCTAACAAGGTGTTAACGTTAGCTCTTGAGTCAAGTATGAACAACAAATCACTGCAGCATCTTCAGATTTCTCACTCACATCATAAGCATGTAAATAGTCTGAAACCGGTTTCTCCAGCCAGAGAACAAATCTCTTTCAATGTCAAGATGGCAAGGGACAATTAATTTAATTAAGCTTTATTAACCTTCTAAATGAACACTTGACGTTATGGTCTAACTAATTCCTAGTACAGTAATCTTAAAATCACCAGGGTAGGATATAGTGTAATTGTATTACAAACTGTGTAGTACTCTGTAGTAAATAAATGAAAGCTATCTATCTATCTATCTATCTATCTATCTATCTATCTGATGTGTGGACTGTTAGTCAGTGTTTGTTGCTTTATAAATGAATTGTATTTGGGGATCTTTGTTTGTCAGGAGTCGAATGGCCTCTGTTGTTACAGTGAAGACAGAGAAACGTCCTTCCCATGACTCTGAGGATGGCGACACAGTGGCTAAGAAGGCCAGGTATGAAAACAACAGATGTTCGTGTCTTGCTTTGCTGCCAGCACATTCCCAGGCCGAGCCAAATATTCTTCATTGAAGTCAGCTCCTGTTTGCTGACCTGTTCTGATGAACATGTGATTTTTCAAAGACCTGTACTTCCTGATAAGAATGACTTCACCAAATGTTTTTTTTCTATTCTTTGAAAAAAAAAAAAAAACGAATAGTCCACCCCAAAATTTACACACCCTCATGTCATTTCAAACCTGTATGACTTTCTTTCTTTTGCGGAACACGAAAGAAGATATTTTGGAGAACGTTTGGTAACCAAATATTTTCGCTTCCCATTGATTTCCATTGTAATTTTTGTCCCTACATTGGAAGTAAATGGGATTTGAAAGTATTTTGTTACCAACATTTCTCAAAATGATTTCTCTTGTGTTCTGCAGCAGAACACAAAAGATGCCTTTTTTGTGTTCCCTTTAAAGCATAGAGGGCTGGCTGAGAACTTTTAAACACATCAAAAATGTTACACAAACCAAATTTAGAAATGTCCAACAGTTTAGTAAAAGTTTGCAAAAATCACCCATGTCATAGAGAATAATTAGAAAACGGCTCATGAGGTTGATGTTTTTCTGACAGTTAAGAACCTCCTTTTACCGATCGTTTGTTTAAAAGTTTCAGATCATATTTTAAAGTCAGTTTAAGCCATGATTTTGCATGCAACTTTGTAGCATAGTTCCGTCCATATGAATATTTTCTCTGACCTTATTGCATTTCCTCCTCCTCGGCTGACTAAAGGAAGTTGTTGCCCAGCCTGAAGACCAAGCGTGCCCCTGAGCTGGTGCTGGTGATCGGCACGGGGGTGAGTTCAGCCGTAGCTCCTCAGGTGCCTGCTCTGCGCTCCTGGAAAGGTCTTATCCAGGCACTTCTAGATGCTGCCAATGACTTTGATCTGCTTGAGGAGGAAGAGAGCCGCCGCTTCCAGAAAAGTCTACAAGAAGACAAGAACCTAGTGCATGTTGCTCATGACCTCATCCAGAAACTTTCACCAGTAAGATGTTATATTTTTGTTATTATTTCATATATTTATGAAAATGCTACAAAAAATATTTTTCTTGGTAAGTATCAAGTTATGAACAATGAATGGGTCTTCTGAGGTAAATGTAACCGTTTACAAATGGTTTACAAACTGTTTTATTTACTATTTATCTTGAAATAATGATTGAGCTATTACATGAAACATTTCAGCATGTTTCACTGTTGTTTTCAACATAGCATCTCATGTTGGTTATTGTTTATTTTGTGCAATAACCAGTAGTAGAGAGAAAGAGTTGATCGGTTCAAAAGCCGCTCAAATGATGCAGCACATTTAATAGTGTCAAAATCACAGTAAATTTGTTATAAATATAAAAAAGTAACTTTTCATGAATAATATAAATATTATTTGTTCCACATTTATATTTGCTAAAAATGCATTGTTCCAATTTCTGTGGTGGGGTTAGTGAAAAAGTTAGCAGGGCAAGGAAAAAGCCTGCATTGTTGATTCCTAATAAACATGTGTATCGTGAGTTTGATGCCAGGCGATGCATTTGTCCATTATTACTCCCTTTCTCTCCAGCCAAAATGGGGTGTAGAACCACGTGCCGTCTGTGTTTTTGTTTTTGTCACCCCGTCAAAACAGCACTCAGTGATTTGTTCCCGTTTTTCATTGTCAAGCCCCGGTATCAGTTGCATCCAAACCAGTGTCACTAGAGGATTTAGATGGCATTAGGCCTCTGAAAGGGAGTTAGGTAATGAATTTCAGCTCCAGTGCTGGGGTTTCATTGCCTTGAATGGTCGTAGCTGAACAATTCACATCAAAAGAAAACAACTGTCCTAGAAAAAACGTCAGCCAGCTTTCTGTCTCCATTCCAGTGAATTGCCAAGCTCACTTTGTAAGTTTGTTTGTTATTGTTAGTGTGAGGTCTTTCAGTGATTTAACCTACTTCGGTGAGTGTTGAGCCTCACATGAGCAGAGCAGACACCGGTGGCGCAAAAAATTAGGCTAATCTGAACATTCATCCAGGATTCACACCTCCAGAACAACATGCCGCAACTAGACGCTGAGCCATTTAGCTTTGGCATTACGTATTTCTTTAGTCATGCATTCTTTGTAATGTTCACAGCAAGTCAGTGGACGACAGTCAAAATAAATGTTCGACATGTTTGGGCATGAAGTCATGACTGAGGCATTTAAACTGCTTTTTTGATTCAGGCATCAGTTATTGAGCGACCATGTTGATAAGCACAGAAACCCCCCCCGATATCTTTCCAAGAATGATTGCGTGTTCATCTCATTTCTGAATGCTTGTTGCTCAATGCTGTTATTTTTCACTGAGTACCTAAATCAGGGCTTTGAATTTTACACAGATAAAAACAAGGCTATAAGGGATAAACTTATAGTCTTTACAATTGCATTTATTATATAAAGGTCCTAGATCATGTCATTTTCACAACTTTTTAACTTATTTTCTATCTGCAGTGAATGGGTGCCATCAGAATGAGAATCCAAACAGCTATTTGATTTTGATTTATTTTGTACAGCAAAAACAGTAACATTTTGAAATATTTTTTACTATTTAAAATAGCTGTTCTCTATTTGAATATATTTTAAAATGTAATTATTCCTGTGATTTTAAAGCTGAATTTTTAGCATCATTACACCAGTGTCACATGATCCTTCAGAAATCATTCTAATATTCTTATTTGCTGCTCAAAAATATTAGAATGATTTATTAAAGGTCATGTGACTGGAGTAATGATGCTAAAATTCAGCTTTGAAATGAGGAATAAATTACATTGTAAAATATATTCAGATAGAAAGCAGTTATTTTAAATAGTAAAAAAAAATTCACAATATTACTGTTTTTGCTGTACTTTGGATCAAAGGCTTGGTGAGCAGAAGAGACGTCTTTAAAAAACATAAAAAATCTTTTGACTGGTAGTGTATATCTTGGATGGCCTGAGGATGAGTACATTTTTATCTAATTTAAATTTTTGAAGTGAACTATTCTTTTAAGGAGCCATTTTCTCCTTTAAGAAAAACCCAACTAATTTATTTATTTAATTACTTCCTTTCCAGGATTATCAGTTTCATTCGTTTTTTTTTTACTGAAACTTTCATGAGCATCATCTAATTTTATTATATCATTGCAACAAATTATATGATGGACTTCTCACAGAACATACGGAAAACCAGAGCTTGGTCCCTATGCAGATGTCTTAGTCATAACATGTAAATTCATATTTTCACTAGTGGTGATAATAAAAATGGAATATGCATTTTAATGTTTTTGGTCTCAAATTGACTGTTTTAGGTAGTCTGGAGCCCTGCAAATGTGGCTTGAATGGTTCAATAAGGAAAAAAAAGTTTTGGATCGCATTTACGTCTGATTTTAATGCTGATTGCATACAATTAGATGTCGAGATGGAGGATAATACCAGGTGTAAACAGTTGAAAGACATTTACACCTCTGAGATCAGAGGCATAAGTTCGTGTCAGGTGTGGAGGTACTGATAATTAGTCTCTTCCTGAGAAAGTGGATTCTGCCAACTATTCATAGCAACCTCTCTCTCTCTCTCTTTCTCTCTCTGGTTTTCCGTGTGCCTCTGCCAGGCTCAGAGAATAAATTCAGCTCAGTGTAATGAGATTGAGTCTGACCAGGACAAGGGCACTGCTGTCAAAACTCCTCTATTCTCAGCACTCTCTCTTCACAACCTCCCACGTACCCTGGAATCAAATTGTATGCAGAGTTTCTAATTGTCTACAAATATAGCCTAAATATTTAACTGAAGTACTTCTACTTACATAAGATTGCAGTTTGCATGAGTGAATACCACCACAGAAATTTAAAATCCGTTTAATTTAATTGCCTGTAATTTCAGCCTAAGTATATGAATGAAGTGCTTAATTTGCTTTGATATGTTCAGCAGAGCACATTTCAGTGCCCTTGAAGAAGATAATGTTTATTTTCCCCTCTAGAAGCCTGGTTTGGTCCACGCCTGTAACGCTGCATTCCCAGAAAAGTTATTTGAATACTCTTGAAGCCGATTTGTTTTTCCATACATCTCAGATTTCTTTCTTTTCTCCTCTCTGTAGCGGACAGGAAATGTACGCTCCACCTTTTTTAAAGACTGCCTCTACGAGGTGTTTGATGACCTGGAGTGTAAGATGGAGAATGCTGGGAAGCATCTCCTCCGCTCCGTGCTGCAGTTGATGGAAAGCGGCGCTTTGGTCCTCACCACCAACTTTGACAATCTTCTAGAGATCTACGCCGCCCACCAAGGGACCAAGCTGGAGTCTCTGGATCTCACAGACGAGAAAAAGGTACCAGCTGTGTTTTCTAATAAATTAGATGAATTAGAATTACTGTTCACATTGACTTATTGGATAGTTGCACTGTTTTACATTTGAATAGTGAAGGAGCTTTAACTTTTAGATTTGGATTTGGTCAATGCATAAATGTTGTGTCAATGAAAGAAGATACTTTAATAATCTAAATGTTATTTTAATTTCTAAAGCAACAATCTTGGTCAAAGTCTTTTCAAAATCATAATAAAATACTAAATTGTATAAATCAGCTTGTTTGAATCATCATGTAGTTTAATACATTCTAAAATACTTCCAAGTTTTACAATTTAGTTTTTGGAGTAATTTTGATTGAATTTTGTCTGTATAAAAATTTGTTCTATATAACATACATTTTTTGTATATAAATATAAATATTGACCACTCTTGAGGTCATAAGTTGATATACACCTTGCTGAATCTGCAAAATGTTTATATATATATATACATATATATATATATATATATATTATGAAGAGTTTATTTGCAAAAACAGATAACTGTATTTTTGTTTACTTTCAGAAATCATGTTTTTTTATTATGCATTCCAAGTAATATCAATCAAACTACAGTTGGGTTGTTTTGATTAAGTTCACTGAAAGTAAGTTTTTTATATATATTTTATAATTATATATATTATATATATTATATATTTTAAGTTTATTTTATAGCAAAATCAGATAACTCCCAAAGTTTTTTTTTTTGGAAAAAGCAGATAATGTTTCAGAGTTTAAAAAAAAACCACTCATTTTATCTTTGTAATCTCGTCAGATGACAATGTAGATGCCTGACAAGCTTTGTTGTTGGGGAGCATCTTTTCCCTTATCATTGTAATGCGCTGCTTTTACAAGGTTCTGTGAAAAAGTTCCTGCTTTTATTTTCCTTTTATGCCCTTAAGAAGAAATCACAGGGTAATCAAGTTTGTCGAAATGATCCATCCTCAATCACTTTTAGTCATCTTTGAAGTAACTCCTCTCATCTAGCGTGTCTTTTCAAAGTGACTGGCAGCTTTGTCATCTGACCTGAATACAGCACGCTGATTTGCTAAAATGGACTTCGGCTTCTGTTCAAAAACAACAAGGGCGTTTGCCAGCTTCTACAGTAAAACATGAACTCGCGATGCCTTGAAAGTGGACAATACTTGCTTTTTTGACACTATGTGATTGCGCTGTGTGGACAATAATGCACGGCACTCAGTTAATTTTTTAAGTGGCGTTTATTGGTTTTTGCAAATAAACTCTTCATATATATATATATATA
>JAHKKF010501855.1:0-20255 GCA_019740295.1 Labeo calbasu
TAATCAAATAAATGCAGCCTTGATGAGCATAAGAGACTTCTTTAAAGACTATTACAAGTCTTACTGACCCCAAACTTTTGAACGGTAGTGTATATTTCGTGATGGAACTCACCGAACACCAGAGATGGCAAAAGTACACACATCATTTACTCAAGAAGAAGTACAAATACTCATGTTCAAAAGTAGAAGTACAAACTACATGTTTTTACTCAAGTTAAAGTAAGAAGTATGAGCTCTGACGTGTACTTAAGTAAAAAGTACTCATTAGTACTGCCTGTTTTAGTGTCACGCTGGTAGCTGGACCTCAAGTCATATTGACACATTAATACAAAATAATTTACGTTTAAAATTTTGTTAGCTAATGCATCAAGGCTGATCAACCACCATGTAGAACAGCGCAGGACTGGGACAAAATTTCAGTCCGGTGAAATCTCACATTCATCCAGCCCATCCCAATCATCCACAACAAATTCTGAAACCACCTATTTTTTTTGTATGGCCATCACTTTTAAAAAAAAAGGTTTAAAACCTAATAATTAAAATAATTAAAGGTTCTCTCTTGAACTGCACCTTCATTTCCATTTTCCTTTTCAGTCTCTTTATTGTCCATGATGTCTCTTTGCATCTCAGTGTGTGTTTACTTTTTTTTTCCCATTAGTTTTCTTGTACCTGTCCCTTTTCCCATCAACCATCTACTGTTACGAACAGAGCTGTCTCTGCCTTCTTGCAAAACAGCCACCTCGTTGTGTTCTGTTTGCAATAACGTAACTTTGTTAGTTCAATTTAAAGTATCACATGACCATGTGTTGTTTTATCGTAAAATTACATAAATACTATAGATTTAGTAAAACTATATTTTCTAAATTGCCTAAATGTCAAAAATAGTACAATAATAATTCCATTATAACAATTTCTTTACATAATAATTCTTATTCTAAACATCTTATTGCTTTATCATGAGTCATATTTTTATTTTATGAAAATTAACCGTGTTTTTTGATTACAGCCTGTTTTAATACAAACTTCATGGTTGGACTGTGGTTAGTGTAGCAAAACCATGGTTAATTTGTGGTTACCATGGTTTAACTATAGTAACCATGATTTTTGGTTTTAACATTTATTTGCTAAATTACTACTGTAACTTACAGTAGATAATAATGGTGTCCTTTTACATACAGTATTTTGAGTAACTGTAATTTAGTTTAGTTTAGTTTAGTTTACAATATTATTAATCCTCTGGCTGCTACTGCTAAGAGTTGCTAGCGCTTAACTAAACAAAGATAAACTACAGTAGCCTATTTACAGATGAAACTGACCTGCACTTGAAGTCCTGGTCAATAGGTTTGCCTCTCAGATCCACTCCATTCTCGAGGTTCTCGCATTGATTACTCTGATAGAAACCGTTTGGCGGAGATGCGGTGCGCACGCGCGAGCCGAATCACGTTGCTAGTACAGACTAACCAATTCATGATTTAGAGATTCGTAATTGAATGGTGATCCACCAAATGCAGATTAAAACTAAAGTAACAAGCCTGTTTTGAAAATGTAAGAAGTAGAAAGTAAAGATATTTGTGTAAAAATGGATATATTCAAGGAGTAAAAAGTAGTCAGAAAAATAAATAGTGAAGTAAAGTACTGATACCAGAAAAGTCTACTTAAGTACAGTAACGAAGTATTTTTACTCAGTTACTTGCCATCTCTGCCGAACACTCCAAACAAAAGAAAAAGGTACGTTCGACTTAAAACGGTGCTGCAGGTGTATTACATCTTCTCATCAATGTGTTAAGTCGAACACACGCAATGCCGTCTGCTAGACTAAGTTGCGTGTATATGATTTTATTTTCACCACCTGCAAACTCACAAAGAACTCATAAAAGGCACTTTACCACCTTGTTGCTCCACATTTGCCCTCTGCTCATTTTGTTTTGGATACACCGCTTGTTCCCTTCGTGAAATCATGTCACATAGCGACGCATCTTGTCATTACTTCCTGTTTTTGGTTCGTTTAGAAATATTTGGGCCGTGTTGTGTTCATATATCATTTGAACCGTACCAGAGTTTGTTTCGGTCCACTTGTTTGGTGTGCGCCAGGGTTCAGATGGCAGCGTTCACACTTACTCAAATGGACCACACTAACAGAGCAATCGCACTGGGTTCGTTTTAATCAAACCTAACATGACAAGTGTGAACCCTAAGTCTTTAAAAAGGCTGCAAGAATGTTTGCTCTATTTTATTTATTTATTCTAATTTTAATTTTGCTGTTATTTATTTATAATCTTTTAGAAATGCTTTGTTCTCTGTGACTTCATCATACTGTTCGCCAGGGGCGTTTCCTCCGAGGAGGCAAGGGAGGCAGTGCCTCCTCAAAATACTCGATGAGGAAAAAAATGTGTGGTACAAAAATAAAACAATGGCAGTATTACAAAATATAACATTGAAAAGTGTATAAATCATTTGTTTTTCTAAAGAACCGTTGTCTAACAGCAACACCAGCAGGTAATGTTACAGCTAAAGCATGCAGTGAGTTTGGTGAGGGGGTAATTGGGAATATATATTGGATATGACTGGTTATGTTCGTCTGTGATCGGTTTATGTGATAAATCTCACCTCTTGCATTCGCGAATAAGTCTGAATGAACGATACAATGCGGTTAATGGGAAGACTAATTTGAAAAAGTTAGTAAACAACTCACACACTTAGATATAACCACTTTGTTACATCAAAATAAGACTTAAAATGGCATGAAAACATGATCTGTGGGAGTTTTTTTGTGAGTTATCAACTTGGTGTTATTTAAAGTAAGTAAATATCTGTGTCTATAATGAATATTTACCAAGCTTTGATGAATAATGATCTGAAAAACTCAAAAATAAGAATAGCTGAACATAAGTTCACAAATAAAATATATTGTTTAAACTGTCACTGCCTTGATTTATTTTGGAATAAATGTTAAATGCAAAGCTTGTTTATGAATTGAGTTTATGAAAAAAAAAAAAGTTTTTGTGTGTGTTCTGAACATGGTACTTTACTTTTAGTATATAACTATATAAATCACTTCAGATCAGGATTTAAAATAGGTGCAGTTTTGGTTAAAATTTCACAGCGGAAAAAATGTCTGTCATTTTGAAAATCGGATGGTTTGGTTTTTGTCACCTGCCAGGCTCCAGACATGCTTTCCAGCAGCATAATAGAGAGACAGACAGCACCATAGATCTCACATCAGTGAAATCCTCAAGGTTAGCTGGCACTGTGAATATCACCAGACAGCTGCATTCTGATTTAATCGATACTTAAAAATTCATGCACAGAATGAGCCTCCTCTTCGTCTTTTTCCTTTTCGCATGCTTTAATGGAGAAATGCTCAAGATGCTTTACAGGAAAGAGGTTCGTGTTTTCCTGAGCAGATGATGTACTTTAATTGCATGTCCCCGTCGAACCTTTTAAAGCGTATGAGAGAAAATGCAACTCATTGAAGAGGATTTAAAGTTGAGCTCAGATGCGGCCGAGAGACTCCCTTGGTTTCAAATATAAATTCATCGTTTGCAAAGACATGTATACACAAACACACACTTGCTTAAAAGAAACTAGTATACATTAATAACAAATATATTACACAATAACTGTTTTTAATATAAGAAAAGTCTGCTTTTATAAAGAAAGATGAACGTACAAGCTTGAATGTTCATTTAGATAAGTAATGTGGCTTAAAATATGGATTGGTGCAAGTCAAATGCAAGCTATGATGAAAGTGTTCGAGATATTTCAAAATGCAGATGTAGTGCTTTCCAGGAAAAGAGCCAAAAAAAAAAAGAGAGAGAGAGAGACGTGTTTAAGGATCAGATCACATGATTAAATGTGATGTGAAACCCTGTCATTAATGCAGCCAATAGTGCTTTTTGAGAACTGTGCTTTTATTTCAGTCATAAAATGATTGATGTGTGCTTTTACACTTTACAATTATGGAAGTGAATAAAATTAGTAATTTCCTCTCTCTCCAGATTTTTAAACAATGTAAAACTGCTTTGTCTGCCAGAAATTAGTCTCGCTGGACCTTTCACTAAACAACACACCACAGTCTAGCTTTTTCTTTGCCACTTGGGCAGAAATGTCTGGTGTTTAAACAAGCATTGACAGCAATAATATATAGTTAATTCAACCAATCAGTTGCATAAATTTAGTAAGATTATTGCCTTCCAATTTTGTGCACCAACAGCATCAGACGGTCAGTCCAAGATAGACCGTCCAAGAACCATCCAAGAACAAGTTTGACACGTTTCAAGTAGAGTATTTGCCGGTGTTGGGGAAAGTTATTATTAAAAAGTAATGCGTTACTGCAAGATTAATCGAAGGCGATTGTCATGCGCATTTTTTCAATAAAGCCGGTTGTGTAATCAGTAGTAAATCTCCAGCAGGTGCTTTCGGATGTAGCAGCATTTACTACACAGAGCTGGAGTTCACTGACAAGCTATGCTATGTAGCATTCATTATCGCAGGCGATTTTGCGCAATAATGAAATCGAAAGAAATCGCTCTGGGATAATGACAGCTGTTTGCATAGCTTCTCAGTGAACAATGGATCTGTGTAGTAAATGCTGCTACGTCTGAAAGCACATGAAAATGCCACATTTAATTACATGTTTTTTATTCCAAACTCACTTCATAACATCAGTCGAGTGTTTGAAATAAATCTGTGAGATGATGTGGCTTCTTACACAGAATAAGGCACACATAGTATTCATAGTATTCTAAGCAGTAATAAAGACATTGCATTATTATATAATATATTATAAGGGAAATTATAATAAGAAGAACTCAGATAAACCATATATTGTTGTACTCGTGTGTTTATTAGTCACGTTTAATCAATGAAAGCAGTTAAATCTTCTGTTTATTCAGCTGCAGCGTTATTTCCTGGGTTTCTTCTTCGGGCATATTTGGAGTTTCCGCGTTGTGATTTACTAACAGTGCGCAAAGAACAGACGCACCCAGATATTTTTCATAATAACTATTGCAGTCTAAAACGACTGTGTCCATGCTTTTTCAGTGCTAATTCTTCACTGCGCATCATTAGTAAATCCTGACAGTATCATTTTAATGCCAAAAGACAGTTTACGCTGACACAAGCTTTTAGAAAATCTGACACTAAATGTGTTACTTAGTTACTTTTTATAGACATTACTCATACGCTACTTTTGCGCTATTTTTTTTTGTCACCTGGGCTGGCCTTGCTTATTTATTTTTAATAACAGAAAACCCCAAACTTATATTTTTGGTAACTGTAAAGGCCCTTTCAAACCAACAGTGAAATGAATAAGCCTCAGAAGGAAGTGTCTCTGCGCCTCACTCCCGATGGAGGAGAGCTGTCAGTGAATAAGAAAACACAGTAACTTGCGTTATTTATTTGAAAAATATATTTTCTCGTAAATTTAAAAGTAATAAACTACTTTACTAGTTATTAAAAAAAAAAAAAAAAGAAAATTATATGGATGTAATCAGTTATATCAATTATATGGATGATTACATAACGCGCGTTACTTGTATTACCGCACTGGTAGAATAAGCCAACCTCCAGGGTTATTCTATAATTAGGGGTGCATTTAGAATTTGACAGTGTGAAGAAAAAGTTTTCCTTTTTCCCAAAAACCCAAACCCTTGCATAGCTCCTTTGAAACAATCTATATCGTATAAAGTGTTATATAAATAAAGGTGATCTGCAGAAATATGTCCATAAAATACTATCTATGTTTGCTGCTGTCCACCATGTTACCTTTACTGGGTAACACAGTTGACAGGTAACTTAGTTGACATTTTTAGTGCTTTGGGCCTATACTCAACATAGAAGCCTAGAACTACTAAGCATATGGAATGTTTAGAAATATATTTTCATAAACAAAACATAAGTTTTAGTTAAATTGTCTAAATTGCAGCAGTAATACTTGGGTAACACTGTTGACAGTCAATGAATCCACTCTTGACACAGGTTTGCTAGTTTAACCATAATTAGGGGAAAGCGAGAGAACATAAATTCTAGTGTTTCATCCATGTGCTTCTAGGTGAAATATCATCATACTGTACAAATTATGTGAGAATGAGATAAACCATTTCTTTTTGAGGAGGGTTTTTCTAGTGGGTAACTTAGGTTACAACTTAGTTTCGGACACAAGTAAAAAAAGTTATGTCACAATAAACCCATATTATTTTTGAAGCACACACCAAATTGTCTTGACAACCTGATCTAACTGAAGTCAAAACTATGAAATTAGTTTATATTTAAGGTCATTCTCATGCTTAAATGCAGAGTAGAAGGAGCAACTTTATAAAATCAGACAGCATACCAAGGTTGTATGTGATATAAACATCATTTTTGAACAAAAGATATGGCTTTTTCAACATATAGTAGTGTGATTGGGGCAAAATATAATTGTGTACTAGAAAATTAAGCATCGGGGTTTTATATTGATGAAAATATATTAAAAATATACTTCATACTTCCTCTACCCAATCTGTTGAGACCATCACGCTTCGCAAAAAGCAGAAGACACCTTTTCCGCAAGCAGTTAACCATCCCAAACTCTACACACACACACTTTGTGTGTTGCTATTGTTGACTCTTTGACAAATTGCTTAGTCATTATTTGTAAGTCACTTTGGATTAAAACGTTTTAAATGCATAAATGTAAATGTGTTTATACATTTCATAGCTGCTTTTTTAAACTGACTGCTGTGTTTTTTAGAAAATGCTGCATTTAACAATTACCATCTAAGTGACATCTTTAAAACGGCATACACAGGTGAAATGAAGACGAGGGTGTCAGAAATCAGCACATAAGGTGATGGTGCTGGTGTAGGATCAAGTTGTGTACTTGTAACTTGAAATGTGATAGTGTGAATCCCCAGAGGGGCAGGAAGCACCTTTAACTTCGTAATTCAGTTCATCTTAACAGCTTTGTAACATTGTTAACTTTACAACACGTTCCCACAAGGGAATCATATGCATAACCAATAAGTCATCATCTGTTTCCTAGTTTAAAATGCTGTCTTCTGGCCTGTTCCGTTCCACATTAATGTGGCTTTACAGAGCACATTAATCCATCAATACAAGTCCTCGTTCTAGAAATGGCGATGGGCTGAGCACTGATGTTGAGCTTTATCCTTCTTAGATTATGTGTGTGTGTGTCTGTGTGCAATCCTACACTCATGCTCATCCATTATTCAATGAGCTGTATTGACTACCTGCCACCTGTCTGAAGCGTCAGGCCCACCGCCACACACCTGACTCTGAATGCAAATGGAGTCAGGTGTTCTTGGACATTTGTTTCCCCTAAAGTCCAAGTTGACCTATTCGTATGTATGTGCATGTAGTTATTTCGGCCTTGCAATATGTGTGTGTTTGTGTGTATTTTTGTGAATTGCAATGAAGTGGGAGGTTGTTTAAATTCATCAAGGGTGTTTGGTCACTTTCTTTCCATTAATTTTTGTTTCCAAATGAAGAGTTTTTCCAAATAGGCTTCATTCTTTTTCTAATACAAAAGCATATGCTGGTGGAATATTAATGCGGGTGTCAGATTAATTTACAGAATTCTTGCACTTAGCATATTTGCGCTAACAGCCTGAGCTGAGTTTTTTCCAGCCACATTATCTATTCATAGGCCTTCAGATGGACTGGTTTTGTAGTGAATGGTGCGCATATAGATGTACAATACGGAAAAGGTTGTTTTGATCAAAGGTACGTCTTGGCGCATTTTACATCGCAGTGTCAAGGAAGTATGCAATGTAGCGGTTTAATGAGTCTTTTCTGGTTAGCGTAGCTTTTGATCTGAATGTGATTGTAGTGAATTTAATCTTGGCAAGTGTGCGAGCTCTGTACAGCTAAACTGAGTTTACTGTTTTAGTCTGTGTGAATTAAAAGCTCACGCTGAACTGTTTTTGCCAAGCAGATTACTAGCAAGTATCGCTGCTATTGTTGCTCATGCTGGGGGTTGGGATTTGAACAAAAGCATTCAAATCATGTGGCTAGTTGAGGAAAGGTGTGTCATAGCTTTCCTAGCCACTAAACTAGCTTGAATGTGTGAAAACAAATCCCGTCAAGCAGGGACCCAAGCAATATCTACAATATGGAGCATTACTATTGAATATCAGTAGTTATGCTTCATTCAAATCTTAACGTTTTTTGGTAACATTGCAAAAACAATTTGCTAATGTAAGAGTTTATGCAGCAAATGTGTTTCCGTGATAGTTCAAGCATAGTATGTCTTCTGACAGAATAAAAAAATGCACATTTTGGACATCCTCCTGAGACCCTGCGTCCTCATATGAGGACATTATATTTTAGTAAATTTCTCCGAGACTGTACATGCCACAGTTTTAGGTTTGGGTGCCCTGTAATGAGCACATTCAGAGCTTTTCAGAGATGCTAAATATTTGGATGTTTCACTATGACCACTCCTTCTCCTTGATCTTCAAAAATGTCTAATATTACTTTAGTGAGACTCTTTTTATTTATACAGCGTTTACTTATACAGTGCTTTTTAACAAAACAGGTTGTCTCAAAGCAGCTGTACAGTATTAAATAGGACAATAGTGTATATGAGGCCAAAAGTGGCCAAAACCAATTTGGTATGCAGCAATGCAGCAAATGTGTGTTTTTTTTTTTAAGCATAGTTTGTATTCTCACAGAATAAAAAATGCACATTTTGGACATTTTAATTAGCATTTAACTGTTCACTCCATTGGCTTTTTAACAATTTGTTAATCTAAGAGTTTATGTCAAATGTGTTAATTTAAGTATATTAAAGTATAATTTGTGGTATTGCAGTATAATAGTCATATTAAAATGCGCATTTTGGACATTTTATTTACAAAGTAATGTTTCCATTACATTTTTTTTATTATAAAAATTGCAATATTGCAAAAACAATTTGGCTATTTTAGAATTCACTCACTAAATATGTTTTTCCTTTCACAGAATAAAAAAATGCACATTTTGAAACTTTAATTTTACAGTTTTGATTTGGTAATCTAAGAATCTTTGAGTCAGATGTGTTGTGTCATAGTTTAGGCATAGTTTGTGATCTTACAGAATAAAAAAGTCTGTTTAAAATGCACATTGTGGACATTTAATTAGCATTTTACTGTTTCGATTACTTTTTCTTAATTTAAATATTGTCAAAACTTGCAGTTAATCTAAGAATTTCTGTCAAATGTGTTGTCATATTTTAAGCATAGTTTTGGGTCTTGCATAATAAAAAGGTCCGATTATAATGCACATTTTGGACATTTTCATTTACAAAGTAAAGTTTCCAACCAGCATTTTTTTTTTTTTTTTTTTTTTTTTTTGTGTAATGTAAAAAAATTGCAATGTTGCAAAACGTATACTTTAAAACACTTTTAATTTATAATTTATAACTTATAGTTTTAAGAATTTACTTGCTAAATGTGTATTCTGTGATGGTTTAAGCATAGTTTGTCTTCTCACAGAATTAAAAAGTCAAAAATACACATTTTATTAACATCTTACTTTTTCCATCTGGGATTTTTCTAGCTTAAAAAGCATAGTTTTTCGTCTTCTACTTAATAAACAGTTTATATTTAAGTGCACTGTTTAAGTACTATTCCAAATAGTACTGAAAATGCATGAAAATATGAAGATGGAAACCCAACTAAATGGACATTTGACTTGAGTCCATAAGCAACCATCTAGAACTCTCTAGTAACCATATAGAAGCATGCTAAACACCCAGAACACACTAGCAGCCACATAGCAACTCCCTAGCAGATTGTGGTGATGAGTTTTGCATTTTGCAGTTTGAGTTATATTTGTTGATTATGGATTCT
The DNA here is from genome assembly GCA_019740295.1 of Labeo calbasu. Taxonomy (NCBI): domain Eukaryota; kingdom Metazoa; phylum Chordata; class Actinopteri; order Cypriniformes; family Cyprinidae; genus Labeo; species Labeo calbasu. The sequence goes on from JAHKKF010501855.1 coordinate 9,834, forward strand.
GTGGCTATATAGTCTCTAGTAATGCAGCAAAGCTGAGATAATGATGTCTGTCTTTGATTTTCCATACTAAACAGCATAACTTCTTGGCACTGGGGTGTGTGTTTTTGTATGTTCAGTCATATGATTCCTCTCCAGCGTGTGACGTCGTCCTCCAGGGTCTCAGCGGGTGGTCCCCAGCCTTTAATATCAATTTAACAACATCTGATTACATCCATATAAAACGATTAAAAACGCCACACACTTGCCTCCATCATGCTAGTACGCAGTCGAGCTTCATCAGCATGCTGATATACCACGATGCACGGGCAATTTGGTGGTGGGTGTGTGAAGGATGCCCTGCTGCTGAAGATTTGACTCTGACAGGCAAAGCCTGGAGCCAATCACAACACGCAAGGATGAAAGAACAGCATCTGACATCCTGCTTATTGTCTGGAGTCCTGCAGGGGTATATAAATTCATCCTCATTCTGTTAAGATGATTGATTCGTTGTTCTGTTTTTTAGGCCAGAAACATACTTTTATACAAGTATGCAAATGCACTGATGTGATTCAAAAACATACACTGCGAACAGTTCCAAACCCGTAAGACCTTCATTCATCTTCGGAACATAAATTAAGATATTTTTGATGAAATTTTGATGAAAGCTATGAGAATACTTTTTGTATGCAAAGAAAACAAAAACAAATTAAAAAAATGACTTTATTCAACAGTTTCTTCTCTTCCAGTCAGTCTTCAACATGGTACTTCGTCTGACATGGAAGAGAAGAAATTGTTCAGTGAAGTTGTTACTTTTGTTTTGTTTGCTTTTGCCCACAAAAATTATTCTCATACCTTCATAAAATTGAACCACTGATGTCATATGGACTCTACGTGAATTCCATCAAAAATATTTTAATTTGTATTCCGAAGATGAATGAAGGTCTTGTAGGTTTGGAACGACATGAAAGTGAGAAATGAATGACATTATTTTTGGGTGAACTATCCCTTTAAGGATATCACGTGTCTAAGAAACAGGAAACTTTGTCATTTTGTTTCAAAGCGCACAGATGTTACAACGCAGCTTAACATTCTTTTTTTAGTTAATTTAAAACGTGTGAGTGTGTATCGTGCTGAGCTTTTTGCCCGCTCGGCAGGACCACCGCTAGGCTATCCCCAGGTTGCCTGCCTAAGAGATTAGAGGACCTTATTCTCCATTTAGCCCTTTAACACCTGCTTTCTCTGGTGGGCGAAACTCGCTGCCGACAGGACAGCTGGGCTGAGCACTTTATTGAAAAAATATGCCATATAAATTGTTTTGGGCACTGCAGCAGAGCAGAAGCCTTATAAAGACCTTTCCGATTCCCCAGCGTCTAGGCCAGTGGCATTTTAGGACAAAAAAAGAATGTGCAAAACAAACAAAGATGTGGTTTCTGTCCTTTTCGGGTCTGAGTGAAGAAAGCTTTTCTTTTTTGACTTACAGTAACACTTGAAGGCTTTCAGGGGGGCGGTATGAATTAGTAAGCAAGAGAACGGGAAATTTCGGGAACTACTATTTTTATCTTTGGTGTAAGACTAGGTCAGCTCCAGGCATCTGTCTGGCTCCAGCACAACTTTACCACGACGGATCTTCTCGACCTGTCTCGGTTTGTGCAATGCAGATGCCTCCACTGTGATTTGCATGTCTTGCTGAGTGTGTTTACACATTTACATCTTGCATGTTTCGAGATACGGAGACCCCGTCGTCTAAGTGGCTCTCGATATGAAGAGGTTTGTAGGTTCGCTGTAGGCTTAACCACCATCATCAAGCTGTAAATGCCTTCCTCGCTTATATTTACTTCATACCTCTGTGTTAATGTTTCACACAAAGACTTTCTAACGGCGTTGATTGCTAGTTAGATTCCTTCGTTTCTATATAATTGCGTCTATTGTCAACGTTGTTGGGTTTCATAGCAGAAGGATGAAGAAAATAAATCCAGACGTCAGATGCTTGGAGTGACATTAAGTGTCTTCACAGAAATTGGCTGACTGTTATTGCATTGCAGATTTGTTCGACCTCAGTTGTTGGTAAGGGGAAGCTCATTTTGATGTTGTGACACTAAAATACACACCATCTAATTTCATCATTATTGTGTGTCTTTCAAAACCGTCGGCATGACAGCTAATCTGAGCTTACCTCATGAGATCATTGAGATTCTTGCATTGAGACTTAAAATGGCAGGGAAACAAGTGTCATCTCAGTTTCAGAGTCTCAGTATGTGGGCTTTGTGGGATAAATGACTGATGGAAACCGGTGTGTGCATTCATACACACACAATCAAGACGTGATATACACATGCACACGCAGTCAGAGGAAGTGTGACCTCTTCATGCATAGAGCCACCTGCTGTGGTGTTTGTAGTGCATGTTAGTCTCTATGGCTATGTTTACTTTACGTGCTGTAAAGCTTGATTTCAGTGTTTTAATCAGGTTCGATCTGTTTGCTTTTGTCCACTTATTCATGTTTGTCACCTGTACCGGTCCGAATAGACACGTATGCGGAAACATGCATTAATCACAGGTGCATGTTAGCGACAACAACAAATGGTGGTTATTAATACAACTATTTTACTTTTAGACCTAGAAGAACTCACCATTATTTAATTTTTCATTTATAGTTTGCTATAATTTGTATCTTTCATTTGTTCCATTGCTTGTTTGTTCTTTCAATTTAAGTACTCATGATTGTGTCTTTCAATTTATTTTCTATTTTTAAATTTATAAATGAAATATTTTATCAGTCGAGCAGTCATTTGTTCATTCTGTCAATCTATCATTTATATCTGATAGATCTGTTCATTCATTTTATCTATTATTTGTTCTGTCTGTTTATCATTTGTTCTGCCGTTCGGTTTTTGTTTGTTCTATCACTTGTTTATTCTAATGTTCTTTAGTTTATTTAGTTTGTTCTTTTGCTTGTAAGTTTTTGTTTGTTCTATCACTCGTTTTTTTATCATTTGTTATTTTTGTTCTGTCGCTCATTAGTTTATTTTGTTTGTTCTGTCACTCGTCTATGTTGTTCGTTAGTTTATTTTTGTCCTGTCGCTTGTTTGTTCTGTCATTGGTAAGTTTATTGTTTGTTCTGTCACTCATTTGTTCTGTATTTGTTAGCTTTAGTTTGTTCTATCATTTGATAGATTATTTAGTTTGTTCTATTGCTTGTTTTAGTTTGTTCAGTCGCTCGTTAGTTTTAGTTTGCTTTATAGTTAGCTTGTTCTATCGCTTTTTATTACTTTGTTCTGTCGCTTGTTTGTTTTATTTGTTCTATCATTCATTAGTTTTTGTTTATTCTCTTGCTGGCTTGTTCTGTTGCTCATATGTTCTATTGTTAGCTGGTTTATTTTGTTTCTGTTGCTCGATAATTTTTTTTTGTTCTGTTTTTTGTCTTCCTATCAGTCGTTAGCTTGTTTTTTGTTCTGTCATTCGTTTGTTCTACCGTTTGTTAGTTTATTTAATTTATTCTGTCACTCGTTCTCTTGCTCGTTTGTTCTATTGTTTGTTAGTTTTTGTTTCTGTCACTTGTTTGTTCTATCATTTGTTAGCTTATTTTTGTTCTGGCATTCATTTGTTGTATTGTTCGTAAGTTTTTGTTTGTTCCGTTACTCCTTTGTTCTATCGTTCATTGGTGTATTTTGTTTTTGTAATTTGTTTGTTCTATTATTTGTTAGTTTATTTCGTTTGTTCTGTCACTCGTATGTCCTATCATTCATTAGTTTATTTTGTTCTGTTGCTTGTTTGTTCTATTGTCCATTAGCTTTTGTTCTTTCACTCATTTGTTCTGTTGTTCCTTAGCTTATTTTGTTTGTTCTGTCATTTGTTTGTCCTGTTGTTCATTAGTTTTTGTTTCTGTCACTCATTTGTTCTATCGCTCGTTCGTTTTAGTTTGTTTTAACGCTTGTTTGTTCTGTCGTTCATTAGTTTATTTGTTCTATCACTCATTTGTTTTGTCATTTGTAAATCTATCTATCTATCTATCTATCTATCTATCTATCTATCTATCTATCTATCTATCATTCTGCATATTAGAACTTAATGTCTGTCTGTCTAGCTAGCTTTCTAGCCATCAACCTAAAATTAACCAGTTTTAGACAACAAATAAACTACTGTCATTTATTCTAGATCAATATAGATAAACAGATTGGGACTGTACTTCACATTGACTTCAAATTTAATTATCAGATTTCCTGAATTCACACTGTTTAAGTCAAATCTGCGGCTCCTGCTGACAGAACATTTCTGTAGTGTGAATGTAGCCTGTGGTCCTGCAGTGCTGATAATCACAGCTCAGATGACCCTGTTAAACATGTGACACCACTAACTCGTCACTGCAGTCTGGTATAATCATATCACTCCACTCCGTGCTCTCTGTATCTCTCTAAACCTCTTTGAACTTCAGATGTGTGTATGTGTGTGTGTGTGTGTGTATATATACAGGCCTATATATAGAACTGTCTGTCCTAATGCTGCCCTTCCTGGGTTCATGAGGATCTGCCACTTTGTCTTGTTTATCTTATTTTACTCTTTCCTGTTACTCGTGCAAACAGGGCGGATAATTGTATTAATGTGGTGCATGAATCACCAATGCAGCCATGTGAGAAATTACGGCAAAGGGCTGTGTGCAGCTGCTGCATAGTCCTACATCCTGACTACTGCTTGCGAAGGAGTGTTTTCTTGTACCAAACCACTAAACAGAAGACATCACTCAAGACTGTTTTGAATGCACATGGCTAATTGTTCTATACCGTCTGACCTACAGTAGCGCTCTGTGACCTAGAGCTTGATTTTCTGTCACTAATCGATCAGTGCCATCATTTTAAATGACGTGATGCTCAAGGGTTTGAAGCAGATTGAGACGTGCCTCCTAATCTATGCAGCCGTGACGTTTTATATTTTTAGATATTTATTGTTTTTGATAGTAATTGCAACAAATGTGGATCATTTGCAATTATATGCAACCAAACTCATTAGTATGTTTTTTTCTAAGTATAGTGACTAGAATTAAACCATTAGAATACCAAGCAATATGTTTCAGTTAGTTTATGCTGCTGGATAATGAAGTTGGGAAGCATTTAACTAAAGATTTTAATAGTAATCCATTAAAAATTATGCTGTAGCGCCTGTAGTTCCAAATAAAAGTACAGTCAGTGCTATTACGTGCTACATTTTTCAGTAGTGTAACATTAGCTGTAGTGTTTTGAAAATAATGTAGCTTTTCCAGCTACTTCTATTAGTGTCAAAAAGCTTCATGTCTATTTTTAATGTCACAGTGCATTTTGCACACATCTTTATTGGAGTTTATGGAGTAATAAAACACACTTGAGTAAATAATCTGATTAATTTGGTTCATTTAGACCATTTATCATAAAGAAATGAATGAAAAATAAAACTTCACCAATTCAGTTCTTTTTATTTTGTCGTTTTGTAAAAGAATCAACATTTTAACAATTATTTTACAGTGTAGTCACATACAGCGTGGAGTATATCTACATATTGAGATACGTATCTCAATATGTGTGTCGCTTCAAGATTTTACAGGTTAGTATGTTTCCCTAAAACCTCAGTGTTTTAATATTTGGCCAGGAATTAGCATCTTCAGCAGACAAACCGAGTCTCTTATCATTGCGAGCCTCTTAGCCTTAGCGTAAGAAGACCTCAGATGGCGAGATGTGTGTTTTGGGGTTTCCGAAGACAGGTGGTAGGACAAATGTGCGGGAAAGTGATTAAGTGAGTCGAGTGGGGAAGATTAGAGCTCAAATATTTTCTTTGGAACAACTGTTAGCGAGGTGTCAGGGGAGGTTAGCGACGAACCCGCATCCTTTGGAAACTTTATCTGCTTTCATTCATTACGGATCATCAGGTGTTTTAAACCTGCCTCTCCGCTAGATGTGTGATGAACAGTCGTGTTTATTTCCTAATTAAGGTTCATAATCCAGAACGCTGTCATAAACGGCTGCTGTAATTGTTTTGTTCCACCCATTATGAAGTGGTAATTGAGGGGCACTCGGGTGGAGAATTTGTAGCTGTTTACTTTTCCGAGCGCCAAGCCCAAAGCATCACTTTTTACATAACCTGTTGTCCCACACGGGTGCGTATGTTTATGCGCAAACATGCAATTGCACGCACCCCTAAATAGATATAGGTGAGATGCTTTAATAAGCGAAGCTCATGTGAAAACTATCGGTTGTTTACTGTCCTCTGAACCCTCAGTGCGTTTACGTAACTTGTTTTCCTGAGAGCAGAAATGAGGTTTTGTGGCCCTGGCATACCGCACTGTTTTCCCATTTGAGCTCCATTGTGAACGAGAGCACTCCATCCCAGACGAGCCGCGCTGCCTCTCTCTCGGGCAGCCGTGCGGGTTACGTCACGGCCCTGCCAACTGAACTCATCAAGCGGCATTAGACAGGATCCGGCTGGACGAGAGAGATGTTATGATGTAGCTTGCAGTCAGCATACACACACACAATGGTGTAAACCTCTACACTCACCAATTCATTTGCTGCTTTATTGGCTGCTTTCTGCTGTTGTGTTCAGTGATTGGTATTTTTTCTTCTTCTTCTCTCTCTGCCTCTCGCCCTCCCTTCTCGCTCTGTGAGCTGAATACCAATTGCGGATTTGTTAGACGTCAGCATTGTTGTTGCTGTCTTAAATCGTTCCTGTCAAACATACGCACCTGATGCTGAGTGGGTGCTTTCGTCACCGTTTTGTTTTGTTGAGTGTCCAGACTTGCTGTGCCTGCTGCTCTTGTCCTCTCAGGTCTGTCATCCACTTTTGTAAAACATTTTCCCTTACTGTACATTTGTTCCTGTCAGACTCCACAGGGCGAACGGTAGCTCATCGAATACTGCGAGAGCATGCTTCAGACAGTAATGAAACTTGAGCTGCAGGTTTTATTTGTATTTTAGTTAGCGTTAGCTTTAACATTTTACCCCCTCTCTTTTCATCTAATATTCAACACTTGTTTTTCAGATAAACAAGTTAACTGCACTACATTTTACAACAAAATTGTGTTAAATAGTTTAGAAGTATGCTAAATGACCCTTCGCGGGGAGATTGATTGACAGGCGATTTGACAGATCATAACACTGAATCTGGCATTTTGTCTGACAAACCAATCAGACAAGATAGTAGATTAACATTGATAGACTGAACTTAAAAAAATGGTTTGTATTGATGTCTTTCTGTGGTTGAAACAAGATACCTTCTGATTTTCATTCATGTTTATTTTGTGCTATAACAAGTAGAGAAGAGATGATCGCTTCCCGTCCAACTCGAACTGAGGCGCTACAGCAATCTGTCACACAACATTAAAGAGCCACAAATGGTGTTTATTGTTTGAATTTCTTACAAAATGACCAATTTGAAAGCTGAGACTTTGTTTTATACAAAAAGTAACCTGCTTTGTCTTTTCTGTTGGTAGATTGTCAGTGTCCAATTTGCAATTATAGTAACATTTTAATATTTGAGTAAATACCGTGTCAAATAAAATAAAATAAAATAAAATAAATCTGAAAATCTGAAATTAATATTTGAGTAAATACTGTGTCAACATTTGGTCATTTTGAGTTTATCAAATTGACTCTATGAACATTTCGGAAAATAAAATATAATAAAAAATAAAATAAAATAAAAAAGTAAAATAAACTTTGAACACACTAATTGACTTGTACTTTTTTTTGTTTGTTTGTTTTTTTTTGTGAAATTTAGCGAAAGTCAGTGTTGGGAAGATTACTTTAGAAATGTAATAAGTTACAGATTACAAAATTGAAGTGGTGTAACTATTTCAATTACTTTTTTAAAGTAAAGTTACTGATTACATTTGATTACTTTTTAGTCAATTTTAAAAATAAACAAATAAACGTGTTCTATTCTTTGTACTAAACTCACTCTGAAACAGCAGTTAGTGCAATTGTGGAAAGCAATCTGTATATCAAATCAAATCTGTATATGTGTGAAAATATTCAGATGTAACCCCTCTTTGTAATTGTTAACATTTTCATAACTGTAAGTTAATTGCAATTTTTCTTTCTCAGTAACTATGACAGACTAGAGTTAAATTTACTTTGTAATTAAATTAGGTAATTCCATTACATATAGTTACTCCCCAACACTGGCCAAAGGTTGGTTAATGTCAATGGGATTTTTGCCAACCAGGTTGGTTGGCTTGGGAAAACTATTTAAGAATACCTTTCAACAACAAACTGCAAGATCCATAATCCGTAACCCCAAGTATGCTTTCATGCTCATATTTATTTTTGCGTTCATGCATTTGGCATTATATTTAGAGAACATCATGCATTTGACAGATGCTTTTATCCAATTTGTCTTGGGTAATTTGAAGGGAATGCACAAACAGATAAAATGCACAGTTTGCATAGCCATTCTGTGACCTTGGTGTGGTTAGTGCTAACTTTAATGCTTGGCTTGGCACCGCTAAAAAAAGAGAGGAAATACGGCTGATTCATATTATCAGTGCTTACAGTATGTATACATACGCATACAAATATGTAGGTGGCTAGAGCTCCAGATATAGATGGATAAACAGATGCAATCTTTTCCTGCACATCTAAATCCTTTTTTTCTCTCCGAACTCTGGCGGTGCTCCGTTTTCGAGGAGGAAAGCTGTGTTTGTGTACGACAGTCTGTCGGAAAGCAGACCTGCTCGCTCCTTTAAGAGGCCCTGAAGCGTGAAGTGCTGCTAAATTACATATCATTTGCTCGTCTTTTCATTGGGCTTAAATGGGGCTGTAATGAACCTTTGCCGGCGTCTCTTGATCTTTCGCTGCCGTCTGATAGTGAGAATAGTCAGTGATTGTATGTATCCTTGTGCGAGTGTGTGCGTATGTTTGGGACTGGAAAAGGCCTGACATTGGCCTCTTTTAGTCGTAATATGAAAGCTCTGACTAATTCCAAAGTTTTGCTGAATTTAACAGATTCCTAAAGATGCGGGTCTCTATCTTACGCTCAATTGAGAGTTTGCGAAAGTCGCTGTTGCAGTATTAAAGTGTCTGATTGCCTCATATAGAGCGCTTTTTGGTCGACGCGTCCTCGCATAAGCGATTAACCTCGTTGAGGGAACGGCCTTTGATGTGTTTGTTTATAAAGTGTGTATGGTCCAATAGGGATAGCGCGCACAGCCCGGGAGGGTGGGGAAGTTTGCACAGACTCAATGCGAGCCACACACAAACGCTCTGTTTTTGAGGAAAGGAGCAAATGAGGCCAATGAGTGTGAGACTCCGTAGTGCATCGTCCATTAGTTGTGAAAGTAAAACCTTGGAGACGTTTGGCCGGAAGTCACGATTTGTTCTTGGATATGATGGAGAGATTCAGGAAGCTGTGTGTACATTTAGAATGCTTGTGGTTTCTGTGACCGCGAGTATGTGCTGTGAATCCACTGATAGAGGAACCTCTAGAGGAAAACAATGTAACTCTACACTGTCTGCTTCGGGATTTTTGTATCCTGAGTCATAGCTTCACAGACAGATCTGAAAGTACTGACAGACTGAGTTAATCGATCTGGATGCATTTTTAAAAATAGAATGATGCTGAATGATTACCATATTTATATATCATAGTGTTTTTATAGCATTGTCCTGGTGCATATGCAAAAACACTGTATTACTAGTGTGCCATGCTTTAAAGTAGAGAATTAATTGTGCTGATTAATCAGTCAATATTTGGTCATTTTGAGTTTATCAAATTGGCTTTATAAACATTTCAGCAATAAAATAAAATATAAAAATAAATAAATAAATAAATAAATAAAATAAAAAATAGTTGAGTAAATATATGAGTAAATACTGTGTCAATATTTGGAGTTTATCAAATTGGCTTCATGAACATTTCAGTATTAAATTAAATTAAATTAAATTAAATTAAATTAAATTAAATTAAATTAAATTAAATTAAATTAAATTAAATTAAATTAAATTAAATTAAAAATATTTGAGTAAATATATGAGTAAATACTGTGTCAGTATTTAGTCATTTTGATTTTATTAAATTGGCTTTATGAACATTTCATCAATAAAATAAAACAAAAAAATAAAAATATAAAAAATATAGAAAATATTTGAGTAAATATATGAGTAAATACTGTGTCAATATTTGGCCATTTTGAGTTTATCAAATTGACTCCGTGAACATTTGGGCCAAAAAATAAAAAATAAAATAAAATAAAATAAATCTGAAATGAATATTTGAGTAAATACTGTCTCAATATTTGGCCAGTTTATGAAATTGACTCTGAACATTTGGTTAAGAAAAAAAAAGAAAAGAATAGAAAGAAAAGAAAAGAAAAGAAAAGAAAAGAAAAGAAAAGAATATTTGATCACCATACCAATATTTGGTCGCTTTAAGTTTGTAAAATCGACCCTATGAACATTTGGTAAATAAAATAAAATAAAATAA
>JAHKKF010501856.1:0-17113 GCA_019740295.1 Labeo calbasu
GATTTGAACCTGGGATTCCTAGGTTGTGAACTGACACTCTGACCGCTGGGCCACCGGGTCTTCCATGCTTTCTGCTCTTTTTTTTTTTTGGAACATTTGTCTATTGTTTTCTTTAAAGCCTAGTATAAATAAACAGTTTCCACCCTTAAGACGTAAGTTTTGTCTTATTTGTGTAAAAGAACCATTGTATCAAGAGTGAGCTTAGAACTAGGATGTTACACATGAAGCAACAAGCCACTGGTTTTCCCTTAACTTGCCCTGTTTTTTGTTTTTTTTTGGAGGAGTTTGTCTTAAACTCTAATTCCCACAATACCTTGCAAACAGAGAAAACAACCACAGCTGCCCTTGACTGTAACTGAACTTCTCACAAGCCTCATGTGATCTCAGTCGATGGACTAGTTAATCTCTGTAACTAGCCAACATCCTTAAATGCCTCAGACAGGCAAACTCCTGCCTGAAGCTCTTCTCATCTGCTCTGAGACTTATGTTTAATAAGCCTTAAATCTCATTTATTTTTTATAGGATAAATCATATTCAGCATTTAGCTGATTGTCAGTTTTGTTGGTGTTTGCCGCTGTAGGTTATTTCTTATTATGAGCTGATTTATGATTTATTCATTCAAGAACACACCTGAAGATCCCATGAACTCAGAGAGACTTTATTGACATTCGTATGACAATATATTTGACTTTAATGAATCTAACACAAAGACACTTGAGTCTCTTTGTACATCCACTTCTAGACTCGAGGCTTTGCAGTCCGCGTGAGACTTTGATTTTAAGAGCTCAAAAGCTGTAGTGTGTTCAAGTCACTTGCCTGTATAAACTGCATATATAATGTACCGTTCAAGAATTTAAACACAAAAATGAGCCTAGTTTCAAGCTAAACTCTCTGTAGATGTCATTATTTCTCCGTGCTGTCATCATCTGTAAGGTCAGGGTCCTGAGAGTTCTCGAAGATCTGTGGATAAAGATCTAGACCGATTTTCTGGAATGTTTCCATTTAAATAAGAAAAACACAAAGAACATGGAGAGAAAGTGGGTAAAGACTTATCTTTGTGAGGTTGAAAACTGCTGCACATACAGTATATTTGAGTTCCAGTCAGAGTTCCTCCTGAAAACACCCTAAAACACAAGCAGAGACACATCCTGACATTTTGTTTAGAAATATATTTTATACATGCAATTTACATTTAGAATATTTTACGTCTATAACACTTTTAAATTTCGAGTTTCATCGCCCTCCTGTGGTGAATTGTGAATGCGATTTATTTCCATAGATTCAACGCGAGCCAGACGAAAGCCTTGCATTACATTACTTTGCATTAATTCCATATTATTTAACAAACTATTGAAATTATTTTGCAACGACAAAATATATGCAAAACCGCCCTTTTCTTCTGTAGATGTAGTCTTATATCTGAGCGCCATCCTGTGGTGAATGGCGTGAATTACACTGTTGCAAATTTGAAATAATGCTAAATAATTTTTGCATAGATTCAGAATTATTTAATAAATTATTGATTATACTGTGCAGCCACAAAATATAGAATATTTTACGTCTATAACACTTTTAAATTTAGAGTTCCTCCAGTGGTGAATTGTGTGAATTACATTAATGCGATTTATTTATACAGATTTAAAGGGAGTCAGATGAAAACCTTGCACTAAATTACTTTGCATTGATTTCATATTTATATATAAAAAACAACAACAACATTCACTGTGCAACAATAAAACATCTGGGAAACTGCCCTTTTGTTTAGTAGAAATACATTCTTATATCTGAGCGCCATCCCGTGGTGAATTACACTGTTGTTGATTATTTCTACATCTTTAATTCTAGACAGATAAAAAACGTTAAATTAGTTTACAGTGATTCAGCATTATTTCCTTATACTGTGTTACAACAAAATATCTGGTAAATGTCTATGTTTTTATAGAAGAAATATAATTTTAGATCGATAAATCAAAGAAAAAATATGACAAAAGTCCTTGTATGGACTGCATCATTCTCTATTTATCGTTGCGTTTTATCTCGCAAATTGTTAAAATAAATTATATATACATATATATATATATATATATATTAAAAAAGTGAGTCAGAGGAACTTAACCAAACTGTATGAATTGTCCTGATGTTAATTATTTTATTTACTTTAAATAGATTTTACATCTGTAATACATTTAAATTTCGAGTTCGAAAATGAAATGTGTGAATTACACTATTGCTACTTTATGTTTAAAAAAGTTTAAAGTTTTGCATTGATTCAAAATTATTTAAGAAATTATTGATTATGTTGTGTGGCGACTAAATATATCTTTCTTAAATATTTCATTTTTTAAAAATTTGACTCGAACTCGAATCAAAAGAACTGTATGAATTACTCTGCTGTTAATTATTTCTACATCTTAAATTCTAGTCAAAGAAAAACATTAAACACATAAAAGTATTTTAATTGATTTAATACATTGTTAGTTGCCATAAGAAGCAGAAAATCATTGGTCAAATTACTCCTTTAATTTACTTCAATTTATTTAATATATTTTAAATTTAGAATTGGAGTTTCATCGCCCTCCTGTGGTGAATTGTGTGAATTACATTAATGCGATTAATTTCTACAAATATAACGCGAGTCAGACGAACACCTTGCACTAAACTACTTTGCATTAATTGAATATTATTTAATGAATGTATCAAGACCCTCTGCAACAAAAAAAATACCTGGAAAACAGCATTTTGTTTAGTAGAAATATATTCTTACATCTGAGCGCCATCCTGTGGTGAATTGTGTGAATTACACTGCTGTTAATTATTTTTCTATGTTTAATTCTAGACAGATGAAAACGTTAAATTAAATTATTGCAGTGATTCAGAATTATTACATTTTTCGTTAACAACAAAATATCTGGTAAATGTATCTTTTTTTACAAGAAATATAATTTTACTTCAACAAAACAAAGAAAAACATAAAAGTCCCTGTATTGACTGTATTATGACATGTATTGTTGTATTTTATCTTCGTTAAAATAAATACATAATATATATATTTTTTAAATGCGAGTCAGAGGAACTTTGGGAACTGTCAATGCAAAACCATATTTTGCATTGATTTAATATTAATGAATTATTACTTACAATGAGAAGAAGAGAACCGTCTGTTAAATTTTGTTTACTATAAATACATTTTTACATTTGTGAAATACATTTAGAAATCGAGTTTCATCGCCCTCCTGTGGTGAATCAACTTTGCATTGATTTCATATTATTTAATAAATTAATCAAGACCCTCTGTAACAATAAAACATCTGGAAAACCGCCATTTTGTTTAGTAAATATATATCCTTATACCTGAGCGCCATCCTGTTGTGAATTGTGTGAATTACACTGCTGTTAAGTATTTCTGCATCTTTAATTCTAGACAGATGAAATTTTGTTAAATGAACCATTTTATTTACTATAAATACATTTTTACATTTTGAATATACATTAAGAATTCGAGTTTCATCGCCCTCCTGTGGTGAATTGTGTGAATTGCATAAATGCGAATTATTTCTACAGATATAACGCGAGTCAGAGGAAAACCTTTTACTAAATTACTTTGCATTGATTTCATATTATTTAACAAACTATTGATATTATCCTGCAAGGACAAAATATATGAAAAACTGCCCTTTTCTTTTGTAAAGATAATACATTCTTATATCTGAATGTTAACTATTTCTATATATTTAATTCTTGTTTTTAAAATTGATTTAATAAATTGTTAATTACTATAAGAAGCAAAATAATAATTGGTTAAATTACGGATTTAATTTAGTATATTTTACATCTGTAATACATTTAGGATTTGAGTTTCATCGCCCTCCTGTGGTGAATTGTGTGAATTACATGAATGCGATTTATTTCTACAGATATAACGCGAATCAGACGAAAATCTTGCACTAAATTCATTTGCGTTGCTTTTATATTATTTAATGAATTAATTATGACCATCTGCAACAATAAAACATCTGAAAAACCGCCTTTTTCTTCTGTAGAGATCGCATATTCTTATATCTGAGCGCCATCCCGTGGTGAATTGTGTGAATTACACTGCTGCTACTTTATTCGTGTGAATTACATGACAAAACAGAAAAAACATAAAACATAATAAAAGTCATTGTTTTGACGGTATCATTCTCTATGTATTGTATTTATCTGTTATAATATATACATATATTTCTAAAAATGCGAGTCAGAGGGACTTAACTGAACTGTTTACAGAGATTACAGAGATAAATTACGGAGATGTTAGATAGTTCTACATCTTTATTTTAAGTCAGAAGAAAACCAATATTTAACTGATTATTATTTACTACGAGAAGCAGAAAACGGCTGTTACGCCTGTAAATACATTTTTAATATAGCCTACATTTAGAATTCGAGTTTCGAGTTCGCCCTCCTGTGGTGAATTGTGTGAATTACATGAATGCGTTTTTTCTATAGATTTAACGCGAGTCAGATGAAAACCTTGCATTAAATTATTGTGTAATGATTAAAAAACTTTCCAAGTACCATGATCAGCAGAAAATCTGTCAAATTACACCTTTTATTTACTAAATATATTTTACTGTAACATACATTCTGAGTTTCATCGCCCGCCTGTGGTGAACTGTGTGAATGACATGAATACGGTGCATTTCTGAGTATTTAGTTTTATTCCCCTGACATTTTTATAATTTATTTACTTATTATATTACTTAATTTAGTCGTTAAAGTGTTGGATATAATAATCTTTGTAATTTCATGCACACTGTATTTGTGTTTGTGAATGCTGTTTCGCGATTTAAAAAGACTTTTATTTTGAAGATAATTTCGCGTATTCGGTGGTGCAGCCGTGCTCATTTAGTCTATCAGCGGCAATTAAATATGATTTTAGGCTGATTTCACAAAACGTCAAACCTTCTGAAGTCCAGCGGGCGTCTTGGAGGATCTTGGCGAGAAAGATGGGCGCTGATTCTTTATCTCTGACTCTTAAGAGAGCAGCAGTGGGGAATCAGGTGCTGGAACTCGCGTGACCTCTGACTCCAAACAAGCCCAATTTACATGGTCCATGCAAAATGTATTACCTTGATCTTAAAATTATTTGGACACTTTAATCATACTTAGTTACGTCTAACATACATTGTATTATATAACCAAAAATAAAAGCAAATGTCATAGGCAAAAACAGTCACTTAACAAGCAAAAAAGCTGTTTTTTTCCTCAGTATATTGGAACAGTATATTGAAGTGATGCATATGTATGTTATGTTTTGTGTCATTGTGTGAAAAATATGCAATTTGGTGGAGATGCTGATATCTGTAATGGACAAAAAGATGAAATTCTGATGCTTGTAATGTACATCAGTGAGATCTTAATAACAGTATACTTAAAGTTACATTAAAATGAGTCGTAACTTTACATTTCCAATAATATGTTTTAAGATGATATTTCAATAAACAGACCTATAAACAGTTTCCAGGCAGTAAACTTGATGCTCTGCTTCTGCTTTATAATTGGTTTTGTTTCTGATCTGAAACGGTTTTGGACCAACAGAAGATCGGTCCCGTGTCCGAGTTTCATGGACAGCAATGGCTTTCATGGTGGAGATCTGCTCATGCACAGGTAATGCGATCCACCATATATACAGCTCTGGAACCTGGTGTCTTTGTAAAAATGTCATACAGTTTATAAAATAATTACAATCAATGAATCCAATAATAATAAATAAATTTGCTTGGGAGGTTTCTTTTGCATAATGCAAAGGTGTTGGTCATTAAACCCTGTTTCAGATTCAAAATCGAATCTCTGAATGATTTAACGTTTAAAATTCCGTAGTGCAAAATGTCATTTAAATTATTATTTATTCATTTTAATATTTTATTTTGTGATAAAATGACCTGGATACGAGATTAGACACTAATATATGACTCCGATATAAATAATTATCACTTGTATTAATTGGCTTGTACAGTTTGTAATAGAAGTCACCTGGCACAAGAGGGCGCGACAGAATAGTGTTGACGGCACTGACTGATTTATACGTACAAAAACACAAATGTTCCTATGTTTATCAGTCAAATCTCACACTTTTGGTAGTTTTCTTAATTCTAAGAGCTGTTGGCCTGCTTATTTATCCAGTATAAATATATATTAACCACGTTTGCTAAGAGATTTAGGAGGAACCCCGAGTATTCGTCATCATGATCGCGCTGTACGTAAGAGGAGGTAGAACCAGATGAGCGAGATGAGGCTCTGATTTAAACACATTCACTCACTGTACAGAGACACAACTGGAATGACACTCGGTTTATTCGCCTAACTTCCTCTGCTCAGCTGTTTCACGATGTTCGAGTAAGTTGAACTTTTTTCCCCTCAAAATCTAGTACTTCTAAAAACTTTTTAGAGTGGGGTGTTTGGCTGTATCTCTCGAAAACGTGTCCAGGTCGTTATTTCGCTACAAAGAAATATATAGGTTGTTGTTTTTAATTATCATCATTTCATTATTGAAAACTACAAACGTATACAGTGTAGTATTTATTGCACTGAATTTACCTGATCATTTTTAATACTGTAATTCAGTAATGAGATCGACGGGGAAATGTGTTTGTCAGGAATAGTCTCAATACAAACAAACAAACGTAAAACCTTAATGTTTCTTTTTTAAAAAAAGCTTATTTTTCTTTGAAACAAAATGTTTATTTTGGAATGAATTGCACTATTACATAATGTGATTCACCAGTATATTGTTACAAGTGTTTCTTTGTATGAAAATGCTACACAAAAAATGCTGTGGAAACAATTTTCACTCAGAAACTACTAGTAAATTTCACAATTACAAAGAAATTTCTAGTAACACATTACATGTGACATCTTGACTAAAATATTATTCTGATAATCTTTAAGATTTAGTTTTTACTGTTTTATTTGCTGGCACCAGTATTTCCAATATGAGTAAATCTATTCCAAGTATATTATTATTTTGCACTGAATGTTAAATGATTACTCACTGTTTTTCTGGTGGATCAGAAGTGCTGTAGTCAGACCTCAGGAGATGTGTATGACAAACACTATATTCCTCAGTGATCTGACACCAGCAGCTCTGTGTGTGTTAGTTCACCTCAACCATTAATTTTTAACTATATGTCTTTATATTGTGTGTTCCAGGTGTATCATGTGAAAGCGGTCAGTTGGGTACGTGGAAATGCTTAGACCATTTCGCACGACCCCTGACCTTTACCGCTCGACCCCTTCACGAGACGCGGAGACCTGGATGCTGTAAGCATGGATGTTCACATGCACAACAGCCGGACGCTTCACTACGGCCTGAACGACTGTTCTGTGAGTATTGATGTATTAAAACACATCAGGACATGTATTGTTATTATATAAAGCTAATTATAAGCTAATCGCTACCTTATTTATGATTAAAACATATATGAAGCGTTTTTTTTTTACCGCAAAGGAAATAACCCACACATTCACAAACACTGATTCATGCAGAAATTGCACAAGCAGAGAAACCAGTTTCTTCATCTTTAAAGCATGACGGGATGCTCATTGTGTTTCGGCGGACAGGTGTGGTGTGTGTTAGATAGCCTTACTCACTGCGTCTCATACGCTGAACCCTCAGAGGAACGTGATTCTGTAGTAAAGACAAGAATGCAGTCGAGCAACATGTGAAACATTAACACATGACATGATCTACACAAAACCAGCAAGTTCCAAATGACACTCAGATGGGTTTAAGATAAGTATCACTATTATTACCAAGCACACTTAGGATTAGTGATTTGAATAAACCCTAAACCACGTCCGTTTGACGTAAATGATTTCGGTTGCTTTAAGTGATTACAGTTAAGTCTGTGGCATTTTTCCACCGGTTTTATTGGTGAAGGTGGATGATAAAAACGGGTGAAAACATTCCACGGATGCACACTGAATGAGAACCTGAGCCGTATTTAGAGACCAGAAGATCATTAAAACCTGATTCATGCAAGACAGTAAGAAACCACCTAGCAATCACTCAGAAAATCTTAGCAACTGCATTGCAAGCTTTTTTTTAATAGTTAATAGTAGTATGTTTTATTTAATGCCATGTCTGCATCTTAGGCTATTTTCATGGCAAACAAACAAACAAACAAGTTATATTACACAAGATTTTTTACATTAACATATGATAAAAATTCTAAAACTTTTTCTGGCAAAATTATACTAAATAACTCTTTAATTGTGTTATTTTTAATAGTTAAAAAAAAAACAACAACAGTAAAACCATCACTTTAAATAAATGTTAATTGTATTAATAATTAATTAAATTAATTAAAAAAATACATTTTAAATAATAAAATATTTTAACTAGTCACCAAGGCAACATCTCATTTATTGACTAATCTCATTCATTTCGAATAACTAACACTGAAATAAAAATAAAATGATAAGCATTAAAAGGGGGGGGGGGGGGTAATAAAAATGACATAAACTTTATTACATTTACTTTACTACACTAATAAAAATTAATAAAACATGAAAATGAAAAAAAAAATTGCATTTTAAATATAATTTTTGACTTTTTAAATCATAGACTACATGAGCAGAATGAGCTCTTCCTGTTGCTTGAATTGTGCATCAATTGTTTCCAAGTTCAGTTATGCAAGTTTCAGTTAATTTTGTAAGTTTACAGCAACAGTGTTTTTATCCACTTCCACTGATGGCAGAGTTTTAGCAAGTATAGTAGGTCATCAAGGAATTACATGCACAAAAATTGCATACTGTGCACAACTCTGCATGTACACTCTGTAAAAATAGTAGTAGTAGAATGCATACCATCCTAATTATTATTTTGACATACTATATTTATATGCCACAAACCATTCAGATGGGTTGATGCACTCTCTTTCTCTCTCACACAAACACACACACTCAATCATTTCCTCATGACATGATTGTGCTGACTGTAACTTGATAACCGTTTGAACAAAAGCCTCCAGACTTGTGCTTGAGATAAAGGAATAACACTCAAACCATCAGCTGTTCTCTACAAACCTCAAGCAGAGAAGAAAAGCCGGTCCTGCTTCTGTCTGCTGCTTGTTTTCGGAATATCTAATGGCGCAGACTAAAAGCAGCCCACAAAGGTGATGCAATGTGTGCGTGGAACATCATGGCTTACAGAGGGGCCGTTCAGGGTGAAGGGTGTGTTCGCGGGGCGATGAACAAGCAGCCCACTGTTCACACACACACACACCTGTGCGAGCAGCATGAGTGGAGTCTGTGTTCTGCTGTTTAAGCAGGGAGAGGCACTTCAGCAAGGCGTCCACGTCTGAAACACACTCACATTCACAGCCGATTGATCTCTGGAGGTCACAAAGCACATGAATTGTTTAAATGAACAGGTTTAAGATTATTGGAAACAAATTCAGTCGTGGAAATTGCAGTGCATAATGCTGCATGTCATAAACGCACTAGAGAATCCCAAACTATTTTTTCAGCTGAAACCATTTGAGCTCAAATATTACACTTTACAATAAGGTTTCATTCGTTAACATTAGTGTGTGTGTATGCATGCATAAGTTATTAATTTTCATAAATTATTTAATCAAAACAACCCAAATGCAGTTTAATTGATATAATTTAATTGATAAAAAAAACATGATTTTTGAACATTTTTTAAAAATCATCTGTTTTTACAAATGAACTCTTTAACATACTGACTTGGAATGCTACTACTAATAATAAATATGGATATAGTTAAAATTATTAAACAAAAGAAATATTGTAATAACATTTCATTATTAAAAATCAAAAATAGAGTATTTAAGAATTAACATATAATTAGAAAATCATTTTATTTTAGAGAAAATTACTACTTTACAAAAAACTGCAAGGTTACTTGTTAACAGTACATCACTAGAAAGGTCTAAGGTTTTATAAAATATTATATTTATATAAAAATAAATCAATTTTGGCAGTAATTTAATTTAAAATAAGGTTAGAAGCGACTCAAACTTGAAATATTTCTTATTATCAGTGGTAAAAACATTTGCCCTGTATTTGAAATGAGCTTTTAAATTTTGTCATTATTAATTTAATTTTTTAATATTACTATGTTTATTTCAGTTTAAGTTTAGTTTTAGTTTATTTTCAGTTAGTAACTTACTATATTAAATGTATTTGAGTTTGCAGCCAAGACAACTTTTCTCATTTTCATTTAGTTTTTTCATCTAATATTTATACATTTATAATATTAATATTATTTATATATTATAATATATTATATATATTATGTATATATTTTAGCTATTTTAGTTCTCAAGTTCACTCTGCTTCATATTTTTGTGGAAACTGTGATGTACTGAAACTTTTGAATGGTAATGTAAGCAAGATAAAAAAAAAAAAAAAAAAACCAAAACAAACAAAAAAACCCCATTTTGTTAAGGTAAGAGACCTTAAACAGATCAAAACAGCATTTTTGATCAGTTTGATCTTTTATATTGTTTCAAAAGATTTCCATTTCAAATAAATGCTGTTCTTTTGAAATGTCTATTCATCTGTGAATCTGTGAAAACATTTGCCTGGTAGAGTACATTACTTACTTTACTCTTCATCTCGCTCTAGGATGATGATCTGCAGTTCCTCAGTCTGGAGGAGCGGGAGTGTATTCTGTTCTTTGAGGAGACCATCGGCTCCCTGGAGGAGGACAATGAGAGGACAGGAATATCCGCAGGTGACCACAGGCTTGCGGTGGAGCGTCCGGCCTCGTACACTACAGCTCGACATCCCAGCCCTGTAGATCATGACATTATTGACCTGGTGCACCCTACACCTGACCTCAGCAAACAGAAAGACACGCTGCCCGTCATGCCAGGTACCTGAACACAACCTCCAGTACAAACCACAGAAAACATTCCACATCTGCTTTTAATCATAATAAAACTATCATAAACATGCAGAAAGTAAAAAAACAAAAAAAAAAAAACACATGCATTATGCAAAGATAAAAGTTTGACTAAAAGTGCATGCAGTATTCAGCATTGAAGTCTAAACGTAATCTTAAATGCAAACAATCCAATGAAAACATTCATGTTCACATTTGGCAATTTTTAATTTTTACCATAGACAGTGTACAGAATGAATTTGTTTAGCAAATATAGTAGGTCATCAGGGTATTGTATGCATATGATTTGCTTACTGTACACAGTTATATATATTGTGTAAACAAAGCATGAGTAGGATGCTAGTACACTATTCCAGACATAACCACAGTATACAAGAACATGTCAGATCAGCAGTAATGTCCAACATGCTGTCATTGCTTTTTTTAGCTGTGATAAGGACAAAGTACTATACATAACACATATTAATTGTCATAAACATTGTATAGCAAGAGACGAGACAATAGGTCTCATTAGATATCACAAATAATAGCATAGAATATTTAATATTTATATATGCACAAATTCATAACCAGTGTTACTGTAGTATCATTTATAGAGTATTATAGTTTTTATTCATTTTTTTTTTTTTTTTTTTTTAAATGTTCAGTTTTCATTTTAATTTGTAGTGACAAATTTTCAAAAATGTATTTTAGCAATTTTGTTACATACTTCTACATACATTTTTATTATTTTTGGTAACACTTCACAATTCCACTAGTTCTCACTAGTAAATAAATAAATAAACTAACTAACATTGACTAAAAATGAACAATTTGTTACGGTATGTTCATGTTAGTTTAATAAAAATAAAACTGTTCATTGTTAATTAATGTTAGCTCAGATCCATTAAATAATATTAACAGACACAATTTTTGCCTTTAATAATGTATTATTAAATGTTGCAGGTGACGTTAGCTAAGATTAATAAAAGCTTCAAGTATTTTCAGATGTTAGGCTATGTTAACAAATAATCCTTATTGTAGTTTTATTTATTTACTTACTTACTTACTTACTTACAGGTAGAAATTAAGTGTGGTTAACATTTCTAATTTTCATTTAGTTTAGGTTTTTCCATCTAATATAATCTATATAAATTTACACTTTAATATTTAATTTATTTCTTAATTATTTTAATTTTACATTAAATTTCAATTAACAAACTAAAAATATTAAAAACATTTTATAACAACCCTTTCACAACACATATGCAGATGTTAATGCTGCCCTAAAATTTTAAGTTTAGTCAACTTGAATGTGAAATTCTCTTTAGCGTATCTCAAGCTTACATTTTTCACTTTGCACCACTGGAAGTGCATTAACCCAACATCAAATGTGTTTTCTTTGTCAGATTTCCAGGAGCTGATTGTACCTCCGGAGACCCATTTTGAAGTGAAGTCGACACGTGACCTGGACGTCCCAGATGGGTCGCAAGAGGAATTTGGACACCAGCCGCCCGTAGGTTCAGTTCCCACCCCGGTAGTAATCGCCAGCAAGATCGCCGAGCATCAGGGCACGGGCAGCACGTCTGCATCGCAGCTGCTCCAGCGCAGACGCAGTCTAGAGTCGCCAACGAACCCCACGGCCAAACTTGGCCCTCCGACTCACGCCAAGCCCACGCGTCTTCCCGATAACATCAACGTGTTTCGGGGCAGCCGCGAACACATACCCCACTCCATCGCCACCGAAGCCGTCAGCGTGCAGGAGCGCCGGGCGCAGATGCTAGCTAACCTCACCGGTCCGGCGCACCCTTTGGATGGCGGAGAACCGGCCTGTGTGCGCAACCTTCCCATGCGGAGCATTTCGTTTCGAGATCCGACGCCAGACAAGTCCAGGATGGAGGCGCTTTCGAAGCTCGGACTTGTTCAGAGGCGAACGCAATCCGTCATGCATTCATCTCAGAGGGATTCGGAAAGCGTCAAGACCGCCAGCACTTTCAACATTACCAATACAGCTGACACTAACGCCGACTTCCCAGCGATAGACACTATAGACCACTGCCAAGCCAGATCTACCCCCGCACCAACTTTGATGAGTGCCGAAGTCACGCACAGTGATTTTAACAGCTACGGCGGTAAGAGCATCACGGTAAACCCCACAGCGTCCTTCAGGGGCGAGTCCTTCTCATCTTCGGCGGCCAAGACCGAGTCATCCGAGGTCCATCTCAACAACTTCGGCGGCAGGTCGCGAGTCATGACTCCATCCCAGTCAAACCACGGAGCCCGAACCATGACCATCATCCCGGTAAAAGAGGAAAACTCAAGCTCAAACAGGACTTCAAGTGAAGACTTGCCCAAGAGGAAAGCGTCGTACTCCGAAGCACCCGTGAAGCAGCCGCCATCTCCGGCTCCAAAACCGCAGCGCCACCAAAGTCCGCTGAGTCCCACCGGGTCGCGCCCTGCTCCGCTGTCCCCGGAGTTACGCCGCAAATCTTTGCCGAAGCCGTCCTTCCGCACTCAGGGAGTAACGGTACAGTTTTCTGGGAGGGGAGCCACAGATGAGGCCCGACGTGATGCACTGCGGAAGCTAGGACTGCTTAGGGACACGTCTTAAATGTTGAAAAACGCTAGCTAATAATGCGTACACTCCAGTACAGAAACAACTGATAAGCTATCGTTTAACCAGTGCCGGGTAGATTACTTACAAATTGCAAAACTTGTAGTTAGTAATGTAGTCTAACAGATTACAGATTTTATGTAATGTAATCAGACTACTCTTTGATTACTTTTTAGACCTAACTTTTTGAATAGGATCACTTTGTACCATATTGTTATAAAAATACAAGGAGACAAGTAAAACAGAATAAATTTCATGAAGACAACATAAATTGCATTAGGGTTTCCCAAACTAGGGTTTGTGAAGGAACTATAGTGAGTTTGTAAGTTCATGAGAACTTAATAATAATTCTTAAAGTTGACATACATCAATAGTTTTACGAAATAAAAACACCTCATACTTAACTAGCTACATTTCATGTGACCATTAACCAACATTGTTGACTTAATTCTTAACTAAATACTAAAAGTCTCAGGGGGACTTTGAATAATTAAGTCAAAAAGGTTTGGCTAACAAAAAAGCATCACATGGCATAAAATTTAGTGCATTAAAGACAAAAGCTTTACAAAGACAGGCATGGTTAACTGACTCACTGAGTCAAAATATGTTCGTCAGGAGGTGATTAGATATGCAATATTAAAAAACACTCCTTAAAAGTAATGATGTTTGTAAATAGTGGATTTATTAGGGAGAATTAATAAATTATCAATAGTTTACTGCCATGTTGTGAATAATATGTAATCTATATTAAAGAAACTGTAGTCTAATTATGAGTATTTCAAAACAATATAATCTAATTACAAGTCTTTCATTTTTAATACAGACTTAATCAGTTAACTACCCAGCACTGATTTCAACTAATCATGTGTATGCACAAAGAATATTGGCATTACCTTGTTTGTAAGATTTCCAGAAGTTCAGAAGTTTAGAACAACGGTCACCAAACTTGATCCCGGAGGGCCAGTGTCCTGCAGAGTTTAGATCCAACTTGCCTCAACGCACCTGCATGGATGTTCCTAGTATACCTAGTAAGACCTTGATTAGCTGGTTCAGGTGTGTTTAATTAAGGTTGGAGCTAAACTCTGCAGGACACCCGCCCTCCAGGACCGAGTCTGGTGACCCCTGGTTTAGAAGATTTAGAGCAAAATAATCTCGTTTTTAAAGAACCTAAGTAGTTTGTTTATCTCTGAAAACGTTTACATTTATTGTTAAACGTAGTTGCTTAAGTTCTTGAGCATGCTGTCTTTGGAAGCACACGACCTGTTTGCAGCCATATTTGCTTCATGGTCACATGGTTCCAGAACTGAGCCAATCACTTGAGTCTTAATTGTCATGTGACTGATGACACGGTGAGTGATGAGTCGCTGCAGTTATGCTTCTAATTCCTACATTTTTGTTGTTTAGTAATACAAAAAGCAAAATTCAAAAACGAATTACCTAATTAACCTAATTGATTTTTATTTATTTATTTTTTTATTTTTCCTGTTTCACTTTTATTTTTTGCTCTTCCATTTTTACTTTCACTTCTTTTTTTTTATTTTCACTTTACATTTTGTTTTAGTATCTTCTGCTCTTTTTAATAAGTGTGTCTGATATGTTATATCTGAAGAACCCAGACTGTACGCAAGAAATACCTCAAGGGTCTTCCTAGAAAAAATATCTTACATGTCGTCTTTCATGTTTATTTCAGTAGGTTGTTTGTATGCTAATGTTTTACTTTTATTCTCTGGATGTTGAATGGTCAATTTGGACGTTGGTTGTTAGGTGGAGATGTTTCCCTTCTTTCTCTCCCTGCATGTCACAGCCTTCAAACATGCAGAAGGTCTTGTAAATGTAGGTTTAGTTCCTCCCACACTAAACCACAGCCATCCAAATCTAGATCTGGAA
The DNA here is from genome assembly GCA_019740295.1 of Labeo calbasu. Classification (NCBI taxonomy): domain Eukaryota; kingdom Metazoa; phylum Chordata; class Actinopteri; order Cypriniformes; family Cyprinidae; genus Labeo; species Labeo calbasu. Next base: position 15,399 of record JAHKKF010501856.1, read on the forward strand.
CCTTTTGTTTGATTCGCCACCAATCACATGCTGTTGTTTTGTACCTGTAGTGTATGTAATGTGGAGTCCAGTGTGATTGAGCATGAGTGTACGAGTTTATGTATGAGTGTGTTTGATTTTTGATTTTTATTTTTTAAATCTTGCGACTCCGGTTTTTTGCTTTCATTGAAGCAGTTATTGAAGGACACAGAATGCGTGATTGTGAACGTGACACCACTGTATAAACACACACTCGCATGAAACAAAACAACAGTTTATTTCCACCTCTTTGTGTAAATGTATATTTTCTTGCAATGGTGAAGATTTTTAATTTTCAGTGATTGTTTCTGAATAAATTCAATGAAACCCATCATGTCGTCTGAAAATGATCAGTTGTGAAGATGTTCCGATGCAAAATAGAGACGTAGAGATTCACAAATGTTCACCAAATTTGACAGTGACATTTAATCAATCAAGTCAGTGAAATGACTAGAAAAATCACAAATTCAAAGCACAGTACAAACAAAAAGCACAGAATAGAGAAGAACAAAATCAAAAACTGCAGAGCGGTCAATCTCACAAAATCTATGCATTAAGAAATTTTGAAAGAAAATACTTTTTTTGCATTGAAAAACCATTTTAAATGACAATGAAACCCCTAATATCTCATTACGGTAATATTGAAAGTACATTTATCAGCTTGGATTGAATCATGTTGTGGTTTTATGAATTTTAATAATGTGTTTGGACAGGATGAGCTGCAAAACTTGTGCTAAAACAGCCTCTGGGAGTGATTTAGGTTGTTTCTATCAATTTCTTGATTTTGAAGATGCTTAAAATCGTCCCAAACTTACAGGCCTTCAGCAGATCAACAGACGTTCACATTTCCTCATGTTCGGCTTAAGCTTATCACCTGAAACCTGGGTTAGATCTTACCTGTTCCGCCCACGGACGCGTGTTTTTGCGTCCGGTTGGACTGCATTCTGATCAGCTGCACTAGTTAGTGAGTTCAGCGACTCACGACGGCTGTAAAACAAGCTGGTGAGTGTTTGAGAGCACAGAGACAAAAAGAGACATTCTCACAGTCACAGGAAGTCACTTTACTGCAACAGCGAACATGTTAACAGCTGCGTTCAGCCCATGCACATCTCGCTCAGGATCGATCGCTGCGGACCGGCTGAGGTTAAAGAGAATAAACATCAGGGGAAAGAACAGAACACGTCCCAAAGTTTGTCTGAAGAACAAAAACACTGAGTTTTCCTCCATTAGAGTCTCTGTTCGCTCACTATCGAACCATCAAACTGTACCTGGCAAAATAAAACCACCTCCGCATTGTGTGTGTGTCTGTGTGTGTCCATGCTGAGACATTTCAGCCCAGCGTGTGTGTGTGTGTGTGTATGCGCGTTCCCGTCTGTGTCCACCAGCTGATGCGGCTCGTCTCTGGTTGCCGTGGTGACGCTGCAGTCAGGTGGGTGTGTCTCCATCCCAGAGCAGCACCGCTGTCCATCTCTCATGTCTTTCTTGCTCTTTTGACTCGTTGTTTGCTCAGTCTGATCAATCATCAGCGTCTCCTGCAGTACAGGGTCAAAGGTCAGGGTGTCAGTGAGCAAGCTGTTCCAAACACAAGTGAGCTGCCTAGCTAGGCTACTTGATGGATGTTCTAAAAGTAGTTATAACCACAATGCTGAGCTGTTGAGGGTAGGGCTACGCAATTTTGGGAAAAATGTAATGGTGAT
>JAHKKF010501857.1:0-25673 GCA_019740295.1 Labeo calbasu
AAATGGTTTCCACAGCGATGCATCTATGGTTCCATGAACATCCACATAAGAACCTTTCCATTCCACAAAAGGTTTTTTATAGCGGAAAAAATATTTTTACATTTTTTAAATGTTCTTCACACACACAAAAGTTCTTTTAAGAAGGTTGCCCAAGGTTCTTCTATGGCATAGCTGTGAAAAAAAAAAACTTTGAAACTCTTGTTTTTAATATAGTAAAAGAACCATTTTAAATATATAACTATAAAGTATATATTAACTATAAACAACATTTTGTGCAGTGGATGCTATGGATGTTGAAGGTTCTTCATGAAACCACAGATGCCAATAAAGAACCTATATTTTATAATAATGTATGTCACTGCTGTGAAAAGCCCCTTTTTTGGAACCTTTATTTTTAACAGTGTTGCTTGATTCTTCTATAAAGAATCTTTAACATCCATGGAACCTTTCAGTTCCAAAGGGTCCATTCCAAGTCTTTATAGTGGAAAGTTTCTTTAGATTGTTAAAACGTTACACACTAAGACAAAATTGGTTATTTTAAGAACTGTTTATTAAAAGTTCTTTGTAGAACTTAAAATGGTTCTTCTACACTCTTAAAAAATAAAGTTTTTAAAAGGGTTTCACAGCAATGCATCTACGGTTCCATGAACAACCTTTAACATCCATAGAACCTTTCCATTCCACAAAAGGTTCTTTATAGTGCAAAAAGAATTTTTAGATTTTTAAAATGTTCTTCACACATGCACAAAAAAATGGTTCTGTTAAGACGGTTCTTTGAAGAACCAAAAATGGTTCTTCTATGGCACTGCTGTGAAACCCACCTTTTGGAACTTTTATTTATAAGAGAGTAGAAGAACCTTTTTAGGTTCCCAAAAGAACTTTTCAATGATAAGCTCTTAAAACTTTTTTTTTTCTTAGTGTGAAGAACATTTTAATAATTTAAAGAACATTTTTCCACTATAAAGTCTGGAAAGGTTTATCAAGAACCTATATTTTATAGGTATGGCATTTCTGCGAAAAGCCCTTTTTGAAACCTTTATTTTTAACAGTGTAGGTTGATATATCGCAACAATGCCGCAACGTCACATCCTGCAAGACCTTGAATGTGGTCGCCAGGAGTAAAGAAAAGAATGGCACCAGATGAGGGTGAAAATGTTTTAGGCGAGTGCTTCGAAATGGCTTTTGTCTTGCATTTCTGTAATTGCGGGCACTCTCCTTAGCACTCGCTGATTGCTTCAGAGCCTTGTTTTCTTGTTTTTTTGCTTGTATGGATCGCAAATCTCGAGCTTTTATGGGGCTCCGGGGGCCAGAGTGGAAGAGCAAGTAAGACAATATGTGCAGCTTTTCAGGGAGGACACTGCTCAGTTTAGGTCAGCAGAGATGGACCAGAAGTTTGGAAAGAAATGATTTCACCATTTCATCAAAACACGCTCTTTAAAGGGAGGCAAAGAGAGGTCAAGTGCAGAAACCACACTTAGGCAGAATTACCCTCTCACCCCTTAAGAAAGCTAAGGGGGTTCTCAGCAGGGAAGCCTGGGCGCCGTAGCACGCCTGCGCCGAGAAAGCCGGCCATCAGTGTGCAGCGGCAATTTCTGCCACTTGGGGATCACAGGTGAAAGGAAATTGATGGGCACTTTTCTATTATTAGTGCCAGTGAAGGAAACATTAGTGTCAGAAGAACTTGTCGAGCTGCTTGTGGTTCTCTCCACCCATGTTCCCTAGAGGACTTTATACTTTTCTTGCCAGACTTGATGCGCGGGCGCCAGATTTCGCAAAATCCCTCCCCCCAAACATGAATGCTGGGAAAATAATCTTCAGCGCTGAGATCATTAGCTGATTAGCACGGTTACCTGGAAAGGCTACACCTTCTGCCAGGTAATCGGGGTTTCCTCGCAGGGGCTGCCGAACAGATGCTGCTTCTCGCTAAATACAATGAATTACTTATGGGCCGCTTAGCTAAACAAGGAATCGCTCTGTACAGGTTTGCATAACACCGATACGGACATCTGTCAATGTGACTTTTGAACCGCCTCTGCCTCGGCCTGGCAGGTAACCTGACGCTTATCACTGCGTCGTTGGGCCGCGGGGTAGATTAGGGCCACCGGCAACCATAGATCTCTTTTATGAATAATGTAAACACCCCTAGCCCAAGCTGACCCTTAAAATCGAGAGATTTCCTCCGCAAGTGGCGCATTTAAATTAAGAATTATGTGTGTGTATATAAAAAATAGTCTATTAATACATTCATCTTCTCTCATTTGCTTTGCTTTGGGATGCTAAACAAAATCTTACCAGCACATCAAACAACAAGGTAAAACCGTAAAAGACAAAAAAAAATTCAGTGTAAAAATGTGAATTTTATATTATATATTATATATGATTTTTATGTTATAACAATATTATTTTAGTATTAATATCAGACTAATATAATTAATAAAAAAATATAAATACCTATTTAATAATATATATTAATATATAAATATTTTAAGAAGATATTAAAAATTACCTTACCATCACATCAAACACCAACGTAAAGCTAAAAAAAAGATTTTTTGAAAAAAAAAAAATACACATATATATAATATCTTATAAGATTATATAAGAAGGCTATTATAATTAATAATATTAAATGTTAAATATAAAGTACTTATATAATAATGTTTACACTACCAGTCAAAAGATTTTTAATGTTTTTTGAATAATTATTTTCTGCTCACTGAGCCTGCATTTATTTGATCCAAAGTACAGCAAAAACTGTACAATTTTGAAATATTTTTACTATGTAAAATAACTGTTTTCTATTTGAATATATTTTTAAAATGCAATTTATTCCTGTAGTTTCAAATCACATGATCCTTCAGAAATCATTCAATGTTCTGATTTGTTGTTTCATATATTATTATTATTATTATTATTATTATGTTGGAAACAGCTGAGTAGAATTTTATCAGGTTTCTTTGACAAATAGAAAGTTCAGAACAACAGCATTTATCTGAAATAGAAATCTTTTTTAACATTATAAAGTCCTTATCATCACTTTTGATCTTTTTAAAGCATCCCTACTAAATAAAAGTATTAATATCTATCATTTCTTTCCCAATAAATAAATAAATAAATACTGACTCCAAGATTTTGAATGGTATAGTGTTTATTTTAGATAAATGCTGAACTTTGGATCTTTCTATTCATCAAAGAATCCTAAAAAAATGTACTCAACTGTTTTACATATTGATAATAAAAAAATGTTCTTGAACTGCAAATCAGCATATTAGAATGATTTCTGAAAGATCATGTGATATTAAGGACTGGAGTAATGATGCAGAAAATTTAGCTTTGATCACAGAAATAAATGACATTTTATAATATATTCAAATAAAAAAGCAGTTATTTAAAATAGTAAAATATTTCACAATATTACTGCTTTTATTGTATTGTAGATCAAATAAATTCAGGTTTGGTGAACAGAAGAGAATTCTTTAAAAAAACATTAAACATCCTACTGTTCAAAAACTTTTGACTGGTAGTGTATATAAAAATATATTAGGAAGATATTACAAATTAATAACACCAATACCTAGTTTTTACATTGATTCTCACTTTAAAATTGTGCTTTTTGTCTTCTTTTATCAATATATATATGTCATATGTATAAATATATAATAATTTTGGCTACAGTGTGAAGCAGCTGTGTGATCTGACACTTTTTTAATTTTTAAGAGGGCACTTTCATCCCCGCAACAAATTGGATCTCAAATTGTCTCTTGTTTTCCATGCATGCAGTTTGACAATTAAATTGTATACCAAATGCCAATTTGCACATATTGAGATTATTGGTTTTAATTAATTGATTGCAATCTCCATGATAAATACCCTCTTAATTTGGTCCTAATTACCCACATGTCATTTGTGTGGTGTGACAGCAAAAATACAAATTAATAGTGATTACGGAGGACACAAATCTCCAAACACTTGTGCCCTTCGGACATGCTCTTTGTTAAGTGTTCTCTCTCATATTTCCGCTTAAGATCGAGCGACGCAGCTACAGTATTGTTTACAAACCCTCTCAACAACCGTACACTTCAAATCTGTGATCAGCTTGTGCAAAAAAGCATGGGGGATTCATGCTACGCTGCTAAATCAAATAAACAAAATGACGATGCCTACACTATGACCTCTGTCAGGCAAGCAGCCTTGTGGTAAAAAGGTTGAAGAAACAGTGCTGAAATACAAAAACAATCATGCAAATGTTTGATAATGTACAGTAGAATGGCAGGGAAATGCACAAAGGCCTGACAAAATAACATGATGAACCAACATTTCAGTCCCGGAGTACACCAGAATAGTGCTGGGAACACAATGGGGGGGACAAATAGCACATTTGTGCCTGAAAATACACCTCTTGTGGCTTTTTTCAACCAAATTATGGAAATGTAAAATGGCTGTCTGCGCTTCCTTGCAGCTGCCGTCTCCTAAGTGGATAAAATTCATGCTAAGGTAAAAACATAATTTCCCAATTTCTTTGTTGAGCATAGACAGCACTTTAATCCCATTTATTATTGTGAAGGAGATTCTGGCATTTAAAATTGGTCCATCTTATGAAGCACACAAAGGTTCTGGGCTGAAACAAGAATGTGTTAAATTTAACAGGAAAAGAGGTTCGATTCACCAGGGGGAGAACGACAAGCTAAATGTACTTAAATTTTCAGAAGGAAAACGCACGGTCCTTTTGGACATTAGCCAAGAAAATGTAAAGCCACAAGACGTTAGATCAGTTATAAGGTGATGGACACACTGCTCTAATGTCTTGTGGAATGAATCGAAGCCATTACTCCTTTACCACAGCATAAACTCGTGTAGGTTTTGTAAACAAGTGTAGACTAGCATTTAAATAAAGTCGAAGCGAGAACGGGGCACCTCCTCTGCGGACTCATCAGTGTCTTCTCCAATTGCGTAACATCTTCCTCAGCACGCACCGAGGACTCACATCGATCTCACTTACCGAGGACTATCGGTCATTAGATGTCCATTTAATGAGCTTGGAAATCAGCATCCTGGATTTGTCAATCCTAAAAGACAGTACTGATTGCACGATTCAAATAAACAAATATTTGCTATTTCATTATAAAAAACGATGACTTTTGGCCATTCAGCAGCTGGAAAGACACAATTACTGATTTGTCAAAAATCAAATTAGCCTAATTTTGAGGGTAAACGCGGTTGAGCCTCAGAAATAATGAATTAAAAACCTAAGCAGAGCACTTTTACATTTAAACCTGCTTATTCCTCCATAAAAATAATCAAAATAAAAAATCCACTTGGTTATTGCACGCCACACTTCTTAAAATCAGCCCTAACTGTGTGTAAATGTGGCTGGGAGCAAAATATCCTTTAGTTTGCTGCAAAACGAATTTAAATATTAATGAATAAATAAACATTACACTAAGTGATGCATATTATATTTGCCTAATTATACACGAACAACTAGTTCCGTATAAAAAACCCTTGAGAATGGCTCCTCGCTGCTTTTTTTGAACGTTTTGACAGTGTGTGCTGAATCTACTTATTCTAACAAACAAAAAAAACACAGTATATGAAATCACTGTGTACTAATCGGAAGCAGATCGTTAGTTTGGGCTATAAAATGCGACAGTGATAAAAATGTCTCAGTTATACACCTCTCTGCATATGAACTATAATTAGTCATCCAAATCGAGATTATTTTGTGCATTTTTCCTCAGCTAAAGCCAGAATTGTCCCTCCCCTGACACTTGAATGAACAGTGCAAGCCAAAAAGGAAAAAAAAAGCTGCTACCTATTTGCTTCACGCAGGGCTGCGGTGCACCCTGACCAAAGTTAATCAAACCCCTTCAATAGGACAGAGCGCTTCATTGTGCATTGTGCAATTTTAAGACTTTGGCAAATTTGAGGTTATTATATTTGATAAAGGTGACTGAGGTGTCAAACGTTAATCTTAAAATCTGATTTACACACATATGCATATGAATTCACGTATGTGGTTACAACGTACAGTGGTTTGCACGTAACGCACATGATTTGTCATCTGATCACTAGCACAGGCTCCAAAACCTGGGTGTGTCTGATTAGAGAGACGTTCCGAATACGAGAGTTACTGTGCATGAATAAAAAGAATGTAGCCTATATATAGCCTGCTGTGTTTTTTTCAACATGCACACGCTGAATACCGTTTTATATATATTGTGGTTATGACTAGACGAATTTAGAGATGCCAAGGAGAAGCACAATGCCAAGTGACACGCTGTGTGCATCTAAATCATGATGTGTGTAGGAGGGCGCTTTACATTACAAACATTAATTGCATGTTTTTAACCTTCACAGTCTTCCTGGCTGCTGATGTTGTGTCATCTATTTATGGTGTAAGCTAATCAGCATGCAAACAAACAAATAAGTCATGAAATAAAGAAGTAATACATTCTGGATAATCAATACGCTGTTGGAAAAAAAAGGTCTTCCATCCTGAGCAAATATATATATGTATATTTCCATTTTTTTTTTTTTTTTTTACTTTATTATGTGTTGCCTTTTGTTTCTAATTGTATGTGAATTTTACTAGCAATTTCTGAGTGAAAACTGTTTCTACACCATTTTTATTTTCAATTAAGTTTTGCATTTATTCTTAAATTTTTACATTTTTGTTGATTTAGTTTTTATTTTTAGATTTAATATTTATTTTTGCAGTTTGCATTTAATTTATTAAAATATGTCATAGCATTTAACAGACGTTTACCCATTTTTTAAGGTTCAGCTGATTACCATCTTTTAATAAAAGATTAATTAAGTATGAGAAAGATATAAAGCACTTTAATAGGTTTAATAGGTTTTGTTGTCATCCATATTTAAGTTTAGCTTTAGTTTTGTTCACAAATCTCCCAAACAGGTAAGTTTTTATTTTAATTACAGTCATTGAAATTTTTTTATTTACTTTTTGTTTTAGTTACTATTAACAATAGTAACACTGCTGGTCAGGCTGGTCTGTAGCTTGTTTTAGAATAGGTTTAGGCACTTTTAGCTAGTCAGCTCTGGGAAACCAGATCTTACACCACCAAAGACCATCTAGACCAGCTTCGCCGTGCAGAGAAATAATCATAAACCAGCTAAAACAAGCAAACTGTCTTAGTTTTATTGACTTTTTTATTTATATATGTGATCCTGGACCACAAAACCAGTCGTAATAGCACGGGTATATCTGTAGCAATAGCCAACAATAAATTGTATGGGTCATTGATTTTTTTTTTCTATGCCAAAAATCATTAGGATATTAAGTAAAGATCATGTTCCATGAAGATATTTTGTAAATTTCCTACCTTAAATACATCAAAACCTAATTTTTGATTAGTAATATGCATTATTTGAATTTAAAGGCGATTTTATCAATATTTGGATTTTTTGCACCCTCAGATTGCAGGTTTTCAAATAGATGTATCTTGACCAAATATTATCCTATCCTTACAAACCGTACATCAGTGGAAAGCTTATTTATTCGGCTTTCAGATGTATAAATGTACGTATAAATCTCGGTTTGACTGGTTTTGTGATTCATTTTTTAATAATTATTTTTTAACAGCAGGCTAATTATGAATCCAAAGAAACACTAAAATACATCGCGCATGACTTTTATTATGAAAGTTGACTTACAGCTTTTCCAGCCATGCAGTGACGTCATTCGGATCCGCTAAATTGACAGGCCACCTGCAGGGATGCAGCAAGGCTTTAAAGGGACAGGCATCGGATGCATGGGATGCTTTTGTTACAGCACATGGCGAGAAGAAGACGGGCTGTCATCTCCAGCGAAGCGTCCTCCAAAGCGCATCAGCAAAGACACGTAAGATATCCTTCATTTCATATCTTTCTGTAAGAGAAAAAGACGTTTTCGTGAGATTTCGCACAGACGATGTCAAGCAAAAACAAAGTGGTGAGGATAGAGTTCGTGTAAGATTTTAAAATGATTTTCTTTAAACATCCAACGCCCTGTAGCGACCCGAATGATGTGTTTGTTACATTTAGAAATCTTGTATTTTTATGTTCAAATCAAAATATTAAGAAACTAACGATTTGGGGTTTTAACAAAATGTGTTTAGAATATTAACCATACAAAGGTGATGTCGAATCCGAATGCGTTTGGTGTCATCCGTATTTTTTACACAAAAATAAAACGTGTGTGTTGTTCGGAAAGTTTCATCAAGTGTTGATGATCCTGATCAACAGGTGACGAGAGCATCAGCATGTCTTCTTGAAGTCACTTAGATGTAATTTGCGGTGGGATTTGCATGCTGAATCTCCGTGTAAAACATGATGAACGTCTATTGTGAAAGCAGCCTATGAATGCACCCCTTTATAAATGACTTTTTTCTCTATTGAAAGCCTCAGGGTCAGAAACGGCGACATTATTCATTACTGTTAATTCAGTTCTATCTCCTATTCAATCAAAATAATCGCTCTCCCCCCCCAAGTCAATATGCTTTTGCAAAACTTCTATTGATTATAGGAGAGGAGCTCCTTCAAGATCCGTAATTCCCCAGCTGGTGTGTTGAGCGAATGACTACAATTAGATTTGAAGAGCTGTTTATTATAGTTATCCTTGGCAAATCCAATATCAGAGCAGTCCTCTACATCCTCATCTTTCTGCCGCTGCTAATCATATAGAGGTGGTCCTGGTGGCCTTCCCTCAACGTTTAGCTCCAATGTATTCCGATGGCAATTTAATGCAATGAAGTGAAGGCTGAACTCCAGCCCTCAGGGTGGGGGGATATGTGAATTCACACATCTCCAGGTGGGCTCGTGTGTGGAGTCGTTCAGTACGAAGGAGGAAAAAAAAAGGCTTGCTTGAAAGGATAGTTCAGGCAAAAAATTACAATTCAGCCATTGACTCACCCTCATGTCTTCCCATTTATTTTCATTGCACCTTGCTTGTGACTATAGCTGCCTAACATCTCTTTTTTTGAAAAACAAAATACATTTTGAACGACATGAGGGTGAACAAATGATACCAGAATTTAAATTTTTAGTTGCTCCATTTCTTTAAACATCCTTAAAACATCTGCATCATTAGGTTAGAGGTAAGAGTTTGTTGTGTGCATGCGTTTACGAGAGAAAATAACTGTTAAAATGCTCTATGCTTTGCAAAAGTGCTCATTTTCCATGAGCAGAATGTAAAAAAGGTGGGGGAAAAACATCAAGGAGGTGGATGAACTCTTGAAAACATCGAAAACAACATGCTCAATGCCCACTCACAAAAATATGTGAGGAAAAGGGCGCATATAATTAGCTTCCGCCGGATATGCGCTAGGCGTCTGTGCTTCAATCAATTTCAGCACCACAGCGCTGGACAGCTCCCAGTGTCGCCGCACAGAACGAGGGAGTCAATGGCAATCATTTCCAACAGCACGGGATCAGCCCCCGGGACAATTTAGCAAATGAATGATTTATTTGGAAGTAGATGCACTTATGTTAAAGCCTCCCTGAGCAAATGCAGTTTTGACCTGTAAGAATTCCCCTTGATAGCTCTTTTGGTTCCTGAATGCATGTTACTGTGGGTGTAGCTATATAGATAAAGCACTATTTAGTGCACAATTCAGTTAAAGATGCACTTAAATAGATTTGATATGGGTGGAAAACAAAGATGTTATTTTGTACACAACGGAAAAAAGATATAAGCTTTTTTCCTAGACAAACATAAGTTGAGCTGTAGGCTGGTTAATCTAGGCAGAATGAATTATTTCTTGCGTGGGGCTTAGTGACAAACCTCTGAAGCACTGAACAGATGTTCTGAACCACCTGTTAGATGCTGACGCGTTCAAAGTGCATATTGTGAGATCCTTAAAAAAATATTCCACCGTTGTCTCTCGATCATGCACAGATAAATCACACTCGGAGATGTTCTGTGCAATATTGATAAGCACTTTTCATTACAAATGTAATAAATAAACGGCGTTATCGGTCAGGAAATTAAATTAGGTGTGCTGTGCGTAATTATGGTTGGTCAACCCTGAGGTCCAATCTGATTTACAGACATACATTATGTGTGTAGGGGAGTTGTAACACCATCAGTTTAGCCAATTAGAAATGAGCTACAGGGGAGAGTCTTATTGATCACACCCTCTTCCTCAAAAAAGAGGTAAAAAACTGGTTTGATATATAAGCTTTTCATCTGTATATTGAAAGCCAGAAGGATCATGGGTGAGCAGATATTAAGGGTTGTAACACTTCCAACTGGATCCACAAAATGAAAAAAATGACATGGACACACTCTATGAGTTGGCTTTTTTTTAAAAATAGATATTTGTTTCAAATAAAATGTTTAAAACAAATAAAACACGTATATATGTGACTACCTATAATTAAATCATATACGTTTGTGTTCTGTTAGCGTTACAGTGGGAACAGTGAGTAAAGTTGTAACAACAGCGCTCTCGACGTTATTTTACACCGTTTAGGGATCATTTGTATGTTTTGTAGTACTTTAATTTGTAGAATATAAATACTGGAATATTCTATTAAAGTTTCAGACAAGTCGCGAGTTACTGACCTGTAAACAAACGTGTTACACTTCCCGGTCTCACCTATACCGAAACATAACCTTAAAAATCTTAAGTAAAGCTTGATTACACCGAATTTAACAAGTCTGCCATTCTGTAAACTGACAAACAAACGCAGAATAAGCTTAATGGTAGATAACAAACAGCGAAATCATCGAAAATTTCTCGCTGTTTTATTGGCGCGTAGCTGCGCCTCAGAACTCATTGATCACGTGCGGTCGCTGTGAACGCGAGCAAGCAGGCGGAGGTGACAGGTTGTCTGTGAGCGTCGTGATGACACATTTACATGGAAAAACACTTCCAGAAATGGCAGCCCAAATGGTTCGGTGCATGTCGCGGTCTGTACTTCGCAAGCAAGGGAAAAAATCGTTTAGAGCAGGTGTTCAAACAAGAGGATATGCGCAATTAATGCAATTAGATGCAGCTTGGTTACCAAAATACTGGAGTAGGTCGGAGTAAAATACAATGTGTTGACTTTTCACGTGTAGATAAACTCACTTTGTCACCAGAGACACGAAACTAAACGTTAAACGCGGTGTTTATGGTTTTTAACAGATGTTTTCAGTCAGTGGATCCATTTAAAGTGAGAGACAAAAGATGACAGACGTTTAAACGTCTGTAACTCGGTGTTTTTCGCATTACATGTCTTATAGTTGGATTTAATACCCTGATATCTGTTAGATCCAATTTCAAGTAGTTCAGAAATATAAAGTTTATCTTTAAACTGTGTAATTTATGTTCTGTTTAAAGAGTGCTGTTGTTAGAAAGAGCTAAGATGGATTGTAGCATTTGCATTACACTTTATCCTAATTTAATTTTAATTCAAAATGATGATCATATAACAAACAATTAGTTAAACAGCATGTAAACGGCATATTAATGCAGAAATACACTTTGGACCACAAAATTCAGTCGTAAGTAGCACGGGTATATTTCTTTTATGCCCAAAATCATTAGGATATTAAAAAGATTATGTTCCATGAAAATATTTTGTACATTTCCTACCGCAAATATATCAAAACTTAATTTTTGATTAGTAATATGCATTGCTAAGATATTCATTTGGAAACTTTAAAGGAGATTTTATTAATATTTTGATTTTATTGCACCATCAGATTTTAGATTTTCAAATAGTTGAATCTCAGACAAATATTGTCCTGTTCTAATGAACCACACATCAATGGAAAGCTTATTTATTCAGATTATGTATAAATCTCAATTTAAAACCAGATGTAGGTAGGATCCATTAAGATAGTTTGTAAATTTCCTACTGTAAATATATCAAAACTTTTTGATTAATTTTTGATTAGTAATATGCATTGCTAAAATCTTCATTTGGACAACTTTAAAGGTGATTTTATCAATATTTAGATTTTTTATTTTTTTTTGCACCCTCAGATTGCAGATTTTCAGTGCTAACTAGTCGTAAGTAGCACGGGTATATTTCATTTATGCCGAAAATCATTAGGATATTAAGTAAAGATCATCTTCCCTGAAGATATTTTGTAAATTACCTACCGTAAATATATCAAAACTTAATTTCTTATTAGTAATATGCATTACTAAGATATTCATTTGAACAACTTTAAAGGTGATTTTATCAATATTTAGATTTTTTTTTTTTTTTTTTTGCACCCTCAGATTTTAGATTTTCGGCGCTAACTAGTCGTAAGTAGCATGGGTATAATTCATTTATGCCAAAAATCACTAGGATATTAAGTAAAGATCATGTTCCCTGAAGATATTTTGTAAATTTCCTACCGTAAATATATCAAAACTTAATTTCTTATTAGTAATATGCATTACTAAGATCTTCATTTGGACAACTTTAAAGGTGATTTTACCAATATTTAGATTTTTATTTTTTTTTATGCACCCTCAGATTTCAGATTTTCGGTTCTAACCAGTTGTTAAGTAGCACGGGTATATTTCGTTTATGCCAAAAATCATTAGGATATTAAGTAAAGATCATGTTCCATGAAGACATTTTGTAAATTTCTTACCGTAAATGTATCCAAACGTAATTTTTGATTAGTAATATGCATCGCTAAGATCTTCGGTTGGACAACTTTAAAGGTGATTTTCTCAATATTTTGATTTTTTTGCACCCTGAGATTCCAGATTTTCAAACAGCTGTATCTCAGCCAAATATTGTCCTAACGACCCATACATCAATGGAAGGCTTATTTATTCAGCTTTCAGATGATGTATACTTCTCAATTTCAACAAATTGACCCTTATGTCTGGTTTTGTGGTCCAGGATCACATATATCAAACTAAACGGGAACCTGAATCAGGTGAAATTGTAAACGAGGCTTTTTCGGTTTTGCTTTTAATCCCAAAGTTGTTATATATTTTTTTTTTTTATCAGGAGGATGGTGGTAGTGTACGATAGTGATTTCTAATCGTTTAAACTGACAGTGTTACAACTCATCATGTGTTACAGCACTCCCCCAATCCAATATCAAATAACAGCTGTGTAAACACACATAAATCCTAAGAGAGCCACTGCTTACTTAGCTCCTCAGCAGTAACAGGTTCCTCCTAGATAGTGTTTGAGTTCACAGCACTGCGCATTTGAACTGTTGCTCTGAATTGGATTTGAGCTTCGGGGACCTTTCTGGCTCCTCTTGTTGGTGTTGATATTTCAGAGTGATATTAGACTGCAGGGTAGCCCTGTGTAATATCGTGGAATCTACTGAAGCATCATCAACACCTCAAGGGCCTTTTAACGCAGCCGTTTTCACGTTGGCCCCTAACCTTGAAGATGGCAATCCGCTTTTCCACAGACGCATTTTCCAGAGTAGGTCGGACATCAAAACGTGAGAGAATCTGCGTACAAGCGATGGCCATTTGTGGCTGCGTTTGAAGTGCGAATCAGCCAATGCCAGTGACAGTCTAGCAGTGGGGGACGTGGAGCTGTGTAGCAGCTGTCCGCTGGGGGACCGGAGAAGATGGGAGGGGTCGGTGAGATGCCGACGAGGAGCGCAAGGCCTTAAACCACATCCGCTGGTACATTGTCTGCTATAGAATGAAAAAAACAGTAGTGATTAGCCAGTTTTTTGCTTCTAGTAGGGGAAGAACTTCTTTAATGAAATCTATATTATATATATATATAATATATGTATAGAGCCAAATTAATTACCAATGATTCAGCACTGAAATCAAATCTCATTTTCAACCATCTAGTTCAGAATGCAAATGTTGTCCTGTCTCAAACCCGGACACTTATTCATGGTCCAATGTGTCATTCGCCTCCACGGAGAGCTAGGCACACGGCTCCCAAGGGTATGTAGGCTAAGAAGCTCGGCTTTCCTCTCGGTGAGAGAGTGTCTGTTAGGCCGTGCAATTGAATTACAAAGCAGGAAGTGAGCAGGACTAAGATTGTGCACAGCAGGGTTCGGCCGCAGCGGAGGAGATCGTGCATGTACGCTGTGCAAATCAGAGCAGGTCTCGGGAGAGATATTGCCATGTATCTTTTCCGTTCGAGTTTTAATTACAGATAAACATCGACCACGGAGACTCGAAATGAATGTAGAATGCGAGTCGATATGTGCATTTATCCATTATGTAACCATGACAATTTCTGTGGCTTTTTTTCCAGGTTTTCACTAAACAACCATGAGGAGAAGCATTGACATCATCTGTTGGTGGTATGTGAGTATGCATTTGCTAATGCATCCTTAACATTTTAAATACAAAGTAGAGCTCGGTATTAGATGATATTAGTGTGTGTAGACAGACAGATATCTAGATATCTAGATAGATAGATGGATAGATGGATACAAATATTTATTTATTTATTATTCCTTATTGGTATCGGCTGATATTGAATATCACATCATTGTGGATGCTCATTTAACACTGTTACATCTTTTAAACACTAAATATATATGCCAAATATATGTTTATGTTTTCCCTTAACACTGACTTACATTTTTTTTTAAACACTAGTAAAATAAAAACAGTAAACTTGATCTCAAAATGAAAGTAATATCCCAACTTTATACTGTACATTATAATGTTGTGATGCCCAAATTCACTTGTAGCATTTATAATGAATGAATTTCAAATGAATTTATAAAAAGTATTAAAATAATAAATCATAAATATAAAAAATTCAAATAAAATCCAAAAAATAGTATAAAAATATACTACAAAAAAAATCATTTTATTTATTTTTTATTTATTATTTCTTATTGGTATAGGCTGATACTGAATATTACATCATTGTGGATGCTCATTTTCCAAGTTTGTACATTTTAAATGAGTTTTGCAGTAATTTAACACTCACTAAATTGCTAAAAAAAAAAATAAATCTCAAAATTAGAATAATATCCCAATTTTTATACTGTACATTATAATGTTGGGATAAGTAAATGTCACTTGTGACATTTATAATGAATTTTAATATGAATTTAGTTTAAAATAATAAAAAAAAAATTAAAATAATAAATTATACATATTAAAAAATATACAAAAATACTAATATATATATATATATATATATATATATATATAAAGAATTTAGTTATATAAAAAAATTTTAAATAATAAATCATAAATATAAAAAAAATTCTAATAATTTATTAAAAAACAGTAAAAAAAACAAACATCATTTACTAATATATATATATATATATATATGTGTGTGTGTGTGTACTTAATTATATACATAATTAGAATTATGGAAACCTCCAATAAATGGTTCCTTTTATAAATATACTATACTTATATATTTTAATATTGACCACTTATCAGTTTAAGCTCATCAGTGTTGGCCAAAATGTTCTTCTTACCCTTTTTATTTGTACTCCAGCATAAATCCTGACCTGTGCTGCCTACCTAAGCCCTACCTATTGAAACAATGCATTGAACCCTTTCGTCCCGGTTGCCCTGGTTACGGCCACTTATCAAGGAGAGGTCTTAAAGATCAAACAGGTGTGGTATCCAGTTGCCGCGATCCTCCCGTTGCTATGGACCTTTGTTCGGCGCCGAGCACAGGTGCACGCCGGTGCCGCGGAGCACGGCGAGTGTACACAAAAACATGATGGAGGGACAAAAAGCATTTCTCCTCACCGCTGCGGTGCCATAAACTGCCCAGCGACCTATCTGCGCTTCAGAAAGCCAAATGGGAATGGGGGTGGGGGCGGAAAGGAAGGGTAAAGTCAGACTGAAATTCGACATCAGAGGTGGGCCCAGCGAGGGGCCCTGACTGGCGGCGAAAGCTCGAGTTCGCATAGACGTATCTACTGCTCTCCCACTGATCGCTAGCACTCCTCGTCGTCCACCCCAGGAAACTCCCCGCTAGCAGGAGTCCGCCGCACTTCCCCCACACGGTCACGTGGCGCATATTGTCACGTTGCCGTTTTTAACACCCGTCACTCAATTCGTGGCAGCTGTCTTCACCACCAGCTCTAGAATCTCTTTTTCGCCATCCGAGCGTTTGGCAGGTGGCACGACGCGTCCAGGAAACGCTTCTGTACTTCGGCTAAATCTCGTTGAATGCAGCCCAAATGTGTTAAATTAAATTTCAACCTATTGATTAACAAGAGACGTGGCTGTTCTGAAACTCGCAGCGTATTGACTATAAAAGACAATCATTTGATTCGATTTGAGCACAACGGCCGTGAGGTCATCTGACTTCATTGCGACGCTGTGCAGTTTAGAAAATGGCAGAATTGATTTTTGCTGCTATAAAAGCAAGCTCGGATGTACAATCGAGGTAATCCGATTGCAGCTGAGGAAATCTTAACCGAATCAGATGGTTTGCAACACATTCTGTCTCTTTAAATAGATCAGATGCTTTCCATATACAAAGTCTGAATGTGTTTTTATCTAAAAATGGGGAGTTATCATAGACAAAACATGAAAACGGCAGATATGCGCACTTTCGTGTCTGCCAGTTACCTCAAACCGAAATTTTTCAGCATCCCTCTGACAGGCAGATTGGGGGGTGCGGAGCAAATTCACCACCTCCACATCTCTCCAATTTCAGCACTGTAAAATAAAAGGAAAAAACGGTAAAAGGTCGTTTTGACTGGGCTCCTGGGAGAGAGCATGTTCAGGTAATTAAGTGTAGCTTCACTCAGCCCCCTTGTCAAGGCAATTACCGTAAATCATATGCTCTTACCCGCGTTAATTACCGAGAAATCGGTCTGTACACCACTGACTGACAACCACACTTTGGCCTGCACGTATTTACAACAATAACAATTATCTGATGTACCGTTACATCTGTAACACATGTGGTCAAAACAGATGTTGCTTGTGAAATGTAACCAAAGCTATTTAAATTAGGGAAGAGGGTGATGTTATTAATTTAACCGTCGTTTGTGATTGTTTTAAATTCAGATCACAGCTGATTTCGTATTTCAAAAGAAAAAACAACATTTAACTGAAATTAATTTAGTTACAGAATATAATGAATATAACCGTTACTGGAGAATAAAGTTTTGGTTTTTGGAAAAATTATACATTTCTTTTATTAAATACATGTATATTATTTAATAAAATTATATGTTTTTCCTATTTATTTTTTTAAATAAATGTAACTTTTTTTAATAAATACATTATAATTTTTGTACAAGCAAAATAAACATATAATTTATTTACTTGCCTAGAAAGTGATTTCCTGAGAAATATTTATTGTTAAATGAATTTTCATTATTCTGAGATATATATGAATAGTTTATTTGCAAAAATGTTTTTTTTATTATATCATATTTTAGTGTTTTATTGTGTTAGTTAGCTGTATTTTTTTTTTTAGTTATTTTTACTTAATCAAAATTACCCAAATGCAGTTTGATTGAGATTAATTGGAACGCACAATGAAAATTGTTAAAAATGTTATCTATTTTTGCTAATGAACTTTTCATATATACATAATAATTATAATTATATTTTTATAAGAAATGTAAATGTTTAAACTTTTTTGAATGTATTTTTAATTATTTTAATTAAATATATATATATATATTTTTTTTTTTCCAAACAAAATGAAGACATACAAATTATGTATTTTAAGGGTTGTTCTAAAAAGGACATTCAAAAAAAAAAAAAAGTAAAAATTGTTATTTTATATATTTGACCATGGAACACAAAACCAGTCAAAAGGTTTTTTTTTTTTTTTTTTTTTAATTGAGATTTATACATCAGTTGAAAGCTGAATAAACAAGCTTTCCATTGATGGATTTGTTATGATAGGACAATATTTGGCTGAGATACAACTATTTGATAATCTGGAATATGAGGGTGCAAAAAAATATATATATATATTGAGAAAATCGCCTTTAAGTTTATTCAAATGAAGTTTTTAGCAATGCACATTACTAATCAAAAAGTTTTGATATATTTATGGTAAGAAAATTTACAAAATGTCTTCATGGAACATCATCTTTACTTAATATCCTAATGATTTTTGGCATTAAAAGAAAAATCGATCATTCTGACCCACACAATGTATTTTTGGCTATTGCTACAAATATATCACTTTTAAAAATAAATGTAAAAGTTCTTACATTTTTTATGTATTTTTATTAATGTATATTTTTTTATTTTTGTACAAACAAAATGAACACATACTAGTATTTAGTAGTATTTAAAGTATTTATGTATTTAAACATATTTAGTTTTTATTTAATTTTTTTACTGTTATACTGATAATATGCTTCGTAGTTGCAAAAAAAATGACAATTAAAAAAAATAAATAAATAAATAAAAAAGGCCATTTTCACTAAAGGACTCCACTAGTGTATATATAAACCATTTTTCATTATTCCACCAAATCTTTACGGCACTGATCCCAGCCTGTAAATTTCTCGTCAACCTTTCTATTGTAGATTTGTAACTACAGGAATGGTGCTGAGGAGCCACGGTACAGTTTGCCCATCTGCTCAGCAGCTCTCTCAACCCCACCCAGCAGCACTCAGCAAATCAGTAAGAGATGGATTCAAGCATCTCTGCAGTGTTTCTTCCTCAAAGACAGATAGATAGAGAGAGAGACGGAGAGAGAGCGAGTAGGAAGTGGGAAGTCACCTCCGTCACTGTAAGTCACCCACCTAATCAGCTCAGCTCAGTGCCTGGGGAGAGAGAGAGAGAGAGGGAGAGACAGGAAAAGAGTGAGAGAGGTAACAATTTAAAGGGGTGAGTGAACAGCCACGTAAGGTGTTCCTGCTATGTTCCCTCAAAGGACGGGTTCACTGGATGTGAAGGGAATCAAATTAGGAGAGGTGGCCGGCTGGGTTGGGGGGCCGACGTGACGGTGTTACTGTGGTGTTATTGCATTAAAGAAATGTATCAGGAAGATTTTTTGATACATAGTTAGAGTTAGCGAGCTAACAAGCAACTATATGTGACCCTGGACCACAAAACCAGCCGTCAGTAGCACAGGTATATTTGTAGCAATAGCCAATACATTGTATGGATCAAAATGATTGATTTTTCTTTTTATGCCAAAAATCATTAGGGTATTAAGTATAGATCATGTTGAATGAAGATATTTAGTACATTTCCTACCATAAATATATTATAACTTAATTTTTTTTATTAGTAAAACGCATTAAGAACTTAATTTCGACAACTTTAAAGGAGATTCTCTCAGTATTTAGTTTATTTGTGGGTTTTTTTTTTTGCCACCCTCAGATTTTCAAATATTGTCCCATTCTAACAAACCAATCATCAATGGAAAGGTTATTTATTCAGATTTCAGACGGTTTTGTGGTCCAGGGTCACGTGTGTTCTTACACTAATACTTTCAAAAAGAACAAAACGGGCCGCATATCTTTTAAAATTCAATTTTTCTAAAATTCGCTGAGGGACAAGAACAGATTGCTTATTAAATGTTCTGTTCTTTTAGTAAACCTTTGCTTTAAAAAACAGTTTTTGTTTTCTAAAATCGAAAAAAAAAGCAATTCGTACCTGAACTCCCTGGGGATTTATTTACCGCTTCGGATGTGAAAAGGTGCTTTCGTAGTTACTGGTTGAATAATTGCATTTTTTTTTGCAATTAGTCATTATCAGCGTTCCACATCTGCTGTGGAACATTTTCATTTAAACATCTGAATGCGAGTCGAACCCGTCTCTGACAAGATTTCTACGCTAACTGACATCATTATCTGCCGTCTCAGCTCCATAATCGGCTGCCCTAATGCATTTTTTAATTGTTTTCTTTCCCAATCCGTGTTCCACACCTGAGTAGAGAAGAAAAAAAGTAGTACCTATTAAACGAACATCTCGTCATCTGCCTGACCAGCTATTTCAGGTCTCTCCATTAGCGAGACACGACGAATCCATCTGACGTCCGAACTGTCATATCCCCCGAGCCTATAAAGATCCCTATAACATGCTCAACAATCCAAAAAATGGAGACAATTGATTTTCGCCCGCCAAGAATGAGCGTAATAAAGTTTTACAAGCATGACGAATCCCCGAGGTTATGATCTATGCACGTTCTCAAAGAGGAAAAAGATTTCTCTCTCTCCATCGAATTATCTTTAGACAAATGGCGGCGACAGTATAATTGGACATTAGTCTTAATTCGCATGTTACGGGAGCTGAATTGAATGCTCGCTCCTCTTGCCTGGACGCCGAGCTCTTTTTCTCGGCGTTCGGTTTTTCTAATTGTGCCCGGTGAAAGGCGGCCATCCTAAACTGAAGAGCATAATTTAACTGGCCTTAATAAAGGATTACTATTCAACGTAGAGCCCATTATTTTCCAGCTAGACTCCCAACCGGAGATAAATAGGAACGGTACTCTCACCTTTTTTTCTTTCTCTCACTTGCTCCCACTTCTCTGGAATCTTAAGTAAACGTATAAGTGCGCGCGGAAACGGATTTGGCTACTTAAAGAAAATGAGAGGGGACCGCAGCAAAAAAGGACGCCTCGACTTTATTCATGCGAACTGAGGAGCCTATTATGGCTAATATGTTTTTTTAATGGGAAAAACCATAGTTGATCCGAGCTAATTTCCCTTGTGCGGCTTGGGCTCTGAAAGTAATCCATCACCTCAGTATGAGGCGGTGGCGGCGAGTAGCCACGTCTCTAATGAAGCTCTCCTTCAGAGGGCTAAAGAATCGCGCTGTCAGTCTCCGCTCAATGCCATCTCCGGCACAATGGCCTCCCGATTGTTGCTTTCTCTTTGTATGTGCTAACCCAAGCAGGGCCTTATACAAAATGAATGGGCCGATGTAACCTTAGCTTTGACGGTCCCCTGCCATCCCAAAACACCTGTCAGTCACGCTTTTGTTGCCGGCGCAGGTGAGTTTGACGTGGCGCGCGTACATATTTCTGAATCTCGCGGCTCTTGTTACGTCGCGCCGGGCGCTCCGTGACCGCCGAGGCTTTTCGCCTGGATTTTGTTGTTGTTTTTGTTGTCGAGCCCTCCGCCCTCTGGACTGAAAGGAAATAGAGTGTTTCTTTCAGAGGGAAGGGGGCACAATCCCATCGCTCGTGTCTTCCGAGCAAGGCAGAACTAAATGCACTCAGCTGTCCTTCTTCAAATGTCACTATCAAAGGTCTGGCGTGTGTGTGTGCGTAGAGAGGTTTTTAGCGAAATGATGTGCAAGCCATAAGAAAAGGCCAGCTCGCTGCACCTTTCCTGCCGTCGCCTTCTCTTCCGTGCATTGATCTGTCATTTAAAACTGATCACTTCATTATCTCCCCAACGGCGGGCGTTACGTGGGAGTCGTGAGCATGCTTAACCGAGTGCTTTCTCGTTTATGACCGGCTTTTATACTCAGGGGTAACTGCCTCGGTGGCTAATGGGAATTCAGGGAAGGCAGGATTGATGGGAACGGAGTTTAATGCTTGGAAACACTAAGTGTCCTAAATGTGGGACAAGTTTCGAACAAAAAGTTTGGTTTTAGAGAATTTCGGACAAATGAGATTTGGTGGGGGGGGTTATGTTGCGGTGGCGCTCAGATTTACATGGTCGCGCTAAATAAAATTAAGTAAAACTGCGCAAAATACGCTGAAGTCAAAAATGAACAGTGAGCTTTAGTGAGTTCTAATTTAAATTTCTTGCATTAAGTCGAGCATTAAACAAGAGCAAGGGAAAAATATACAAATAATTTGTAACACTTCACAATAAGGTTCATTAGTTCACATTAGTTAATGCACTGTGAACTAACATGAACAGAAAACGTTAACAAAGAATTAAAAAATAATTTATTAAAAAAAATTTTTAAACATATATTTATTATATAATACTATAAAAATGCAATCATTTTATAATATATGATCAAATATATTGCTAAATATTGCAAATTACAGTTTGATTTGCCAGTAAAATATTCTGTTGTGTTTTTGTTGTATTTTAAAATTTAAATGTAAATGTTATAAAATGTTTCATATTTATTTACATCTAGATATTTATATGAATATTTTTTTAAATATTATAAATAATTCGGTAACACTTCATTAGTTAACTACATTAACATGAACTAAGAATAAACAATACTTCTACAGCATTTATTAATCTTAATGTTAATTTCAGCATTTACTTATGCATTATTAAAATCACAAGTTGTTTGTTAACATTAGTTAATGCACTGTGAAATAACATAATGAATGACTGTATTTTTATTAACTAACATTAACAAAGATAATAATAATAAACACTGTAATAAATATTGTATTGTGTTCATTGCTCGTTCATGTTAACAGATGACACCTTATTGTAGTGTTACCAATAATTCTAATGTCATAAGAAAAAAATATTTTATATAAATATATATTTTTTTTAAAATATACATTTTTAATATTACTATAAAATGCTATAATTTTATAATGTATAACAATTTATTGCTAAATTATAATACATATAATTACCGTTTGATTTACCAGTAAAATATTCAGTCGTATTTTTGTAGTACTATTTTACTGTATACATTAAATATTTAAATGCAAATGTAATGTTTAATATTCATTTACATCTAGATAAATATTTATATAAATCATCTTTAAAATATTCTAAATAATTTGGTAACACTTTAAAATAAGGTTCGGTAGTTAATATTAGTTAACTAAATTAACGTGAACCAAGAATGAACAATACTTCTACAGCATTTATTAATTTATTAATCTCAGCATTTACTAACACCTTTTTAAAATCACAAGTTGTGTTTGTTAACATTACTTAATACACTGTGAACTAAGATGAACTAACAGTGAATGACTATTTTTATTAACTAACTCTAACAAAGATGAATAAATACTGTAACAATGCTCGTTCATGTTAGTTAATACATTAACTAATGTTAACAAAAGGCACCTTATTGTAAAGTGTTACCAAGAATTCCAATGTCATAAGAAAAAAATATTTTATTTTGATTAAAATTATATATATTTAAAAAAAAAATTATATATTACTATAAATTGCAATGATTTTATAAAATATAAATTATAAAAAGTATATCACAATTTACAGTTTGATTTGCCAGTTGTATTTTTGTACTGTGTACATTTTTAAATATTTGAATGTAAATGTTATAAAATGTTTATAGAATAAAACAAATAGTTCTGGTCCTCTGGAAGCTGTTGTAAATTACTCTACAAACATACACCTTTGGTTACATCTGCAAACACTTTGTTGCATCCACAACTGTTTCAGAGGAACTACATTGTTTTGCGGAAGAATAATGTTTTTATTAATATTATAACACTTTACAGCCGTTTTATAAAAGCAATAAGCCCTGTGAAGCCGTGGTTTACAGTGAATTTATAATTCAACAACGTCCCTTAGCTGTTATAAATTCACCGTAAACCACGGCTTCTTGGGGCTTATTGCTTTAATATTTATTTACATCTAGATATTTATATGAATTTTTTAAATCTTATAAATAAAAAAAGGACAAACCTGAACTGTAATTCTTCATATTGCCTGCCTTTTTCACAAACACCTGCATTTCTTTTCTATTTTTCAAAGGTTTCCACTTGTTAACCATTCGTTGCGTGATTCACACCTAAAGCACTTTCCGGGCCTTTACAAGCAGACCCTGTTATTCGAACGAGGGGCTTGTTGGCTGAATCATCTTTCATTTTGAGCCTCACCGGACCGAACGCGAGGACACGAGGTTGCCACAGTAGCCTTCAGATACGGGCGACATTTTGCAGGGTGTGTGAAGTCTTCTCAACGGAAAGGGCAGGTACGCTTCAGGTAATACCACATTATGAGCTCCCGTCGGTCTTGGATTTCTCCGGATTCCGGCGGGTCCCTGGCGAGCTTTAGCTCGGGTTACTTCTCGGGCTGAAAGCACACATACAGAAGAGCTTTTAATAAATATTCATATTCATAGACAGTAAATCAATTCCTGTTCCTAGAAAACGTGTAGGGCATGCTGATGGCTAGATCCCAGTACATACATCCAGCATATTGAAAGAAGATCTCAAAAATCCCCTTCAACTAAAATTAAAGCGACGTCTGGTACCACATTTGGTCTGGGCCGCTGTGGAAGACTAGTGATTTTGTTGTTGTTCCTTCTGCTTTCTGACAACAAGTCACAGTCTACCTCAACGACCAGGTCCGTTGGCTAATAACGTGGATACGCAGGCTCATCTGTGACCGAATGCGTTCGTTTTCCCCTTCATTAAACAGGTAAGCAGCGTCTGATTGTTACTTGTGGCTAACGCTCATAATTAACCGCGTTTGGACCCGTGAACAATACGGCTGATTAACTGGCTTTGCTTAAAAACCCGTCATTTTGAATATTCAAAAAACGCCGTTAGCCATGTTTTTTTTTTTTTTGTGCGTGTTTGTGCACGTACGCAAATCCAATTCAGCCGAGAGTTGAATTTATTTCCGTTGTTGCAAACGTAGCCCGACTGTGCCGACCGACTTAAGGTGAATGTTTTTGTGTAGGAGGGTGATATGTTTCAAGGCCTCGAGCTTTGAGTTGATCTTTTATTCATGCAAACCTTGTACACTTGTGATGAAGCAATTATCTCACAAGCAAATCGCTTTTGTGTTGTCTGTTGCAATCGCATCAATATTTCTCTTTCAACCTGATTAAAAACGCAAGCCTGATACCTGTTTTGAGTGGCCTCTTTCTTCCTTTCCCGCACAAGTTTGCACAAGCGCGTGGAAAATGCAATCGCGCCTGCACGCGAATCAGATACACTCCTGTTGCTTTATTAATCAAATCGGCCGAGGTTATTAATCTAGTCCCTCTTAATTAAGAGGCCATAGATAGGTGAATTGCAGCATTTGTAATGGTATTGTGCAGCTGATGGATACACAGACCAATAAAAGCCTTGGGTAATGGCTTCGCTGTGACTATGAATATGCATTAGCCCAGCGAACGATGAACAATGAGAGTGGGTGTTACCTTCAACTCTCAGCGAACGGTGTAGGATGTTTCCATGGCGACCACCATGGCAACGCGGCGCTGAATTACTAGCCTCGGCCTTGAGAGGGGCTGTTGTCGACAATACTCGCCGCCTGCTTTTATCATGCTAAAACTATAGAGTGCTCTAGGTTATTACGACTCCATTACTTTAAGAGTAATTCATTTAATAAGATATCGGCGCTTCCAAAAAAAGCCCATTCAGGGTCAGGACGATCCAGGGATTGATCCGAATGCACGTTCAGTGTTATTCGAGAGGAAAAAAAATGGTTTGGAGATTGAGAGAGCACCGTTTTCATTTGCAATGATGCTCTATATTATGATCAAATCTTTTTCCTCCGTCCTCCGGCCCTGGTGACGGGTCAAAGGATTTCAATTACTGCCGCACGAGCTCTCAACATCCTGGTCTGCCGAGCAAAGGTTCAACAGGTTCGTCGGCTTGTAATTTCCCAATGCACCTAGAAGACCTTGGTTAAATATTTTAGAAAGTAAATAGCGGTTTTATTTCGAAACATACCGTATTGGATATAAGATGACCCCTGAGGGTTCAATAGAAATTATTAACGTACAAAGGGAAAAATCTTATCTTCCTTTATGCTTTTACTTCCTTTTTACTTATAATAATGGGATCATTGATTTTTCTAATGTTGGTTTTCAATTGCATTTTCATTTTAAAACTGCTGCACTGGGGATAAGATCACCCTGAAGGTTTAACAGAAATTATCAAATCACAAAGGGGAAAAAAAAAAAAAATAA
>JAHKKF010501861.1:0-12525 GCA_019740295.1 Labeo calbasu
AGATAGATAGATAAAATTTAAAAACAATATATAATTAGATTATAAATTATATAAAAAATAAAAATGATTATATAAAATATATTATAAAATATATAAAATTACATTTAAATATATCATATTTATTTTAAATATACTGAACAATAATAAAAAGGATTAAATTCTTACATTTAAATATAAAATATACACATTTTTGTATTTTTATATTAAAAAAGATAGATGGATAAATAGACAGACAAACTGTTTATTTGAAATGTACTGAACGATAATAACAATTCTTACACTTAAATATTAAATATATACATTTTTGTATTTTTATAATGAAAATGAAAAGATAGATAGATAGATAGATAGATAGATAGATAGATTATTCTATAAAATATTTTAGATAGATATTAAATAAAATTATTTTATTTAATATCTGTTTAAGTAAAATATCTACAATTTTATATAAAATTCTATACATACAATATACATAAATATAACTGTAATATAAATTCCCCCACACCCCCAACTTTACCCGTGAGTCACATCATAGCCAAAGCTGCTGGAAATCATCCCAGGTTTGAGGTGGGCATGGAAGCGTCCGTTAGGTAATATCCCTGGACTGGACATTTGGCCACCACCTGACAACAGGCTTATATATTTGATGTGGTCTGGCTGTGACAGCCGCATTGTTTATGCGGTGGGGTTTGTGCCTGACCAAACCAACTAAGGTGGCTTTGTGGGTTGGTATTGAGCTGTAGCCCATCTGTCAGACCATTTTGTGAAGCACTTGCAAGTGCTTCGGCAGAGGTTTGGTAATGGTCTAGCTGGCATCCCTCCCACTCTTTTCATTAAGGATAAGATGTTTGTTTTGTCCAGTTTGATTACAAACTGAGCTCCCAAATCCAGCTGCTTGTTGTGCTCGTGAAATACGGCCTGACAAAATGAATACATGCTGCGTGATGGAAATTCAATCTTGTTTTTCCCAGTTATCAAGGATTATGCATTTGATTCAGAGAAATGCAAACTGATAACACAACTGTTGTAAAACCAGAGGTGGTTTCTGAGGGTTTCAGACTGCAATCTGACCGCCTCTCTAAATCACAAAAATTGAATTCAAGATTAAACTAACTACACAGGAGCAAAAAAAGAAACTATCAGAGAGACCCACCAGGTCGCATTTACTTCCTGCCATCCGAGGTCCTCCATTAAGCCTTCACGGTTCTCCTTAAAATTAGTGAAGTAAGGTGGGTGTGGATGGCACAGGAAGGGAGGCCCAGTTTAAACGGGACACAGTCGAGAAGAATGGGCTCTGTCAGCCCACAGCATGCTTTAATTAGGGCCTATTGTCGGCCGTGTTCCCCCCGGTGAGGAGACTCTGGAACGAAACAAGCAGAAAATGGGTTCAGGCAGTTGAAAGAGGCTGAGTAAAAGAGGAGCTGACTGCGCGGTGCTCAAACGCATCTTTTCGACGCGCGAGGGCTAAGTACACATTTCAGGCAGAATCAAGCACCTACCTGAGATTTCATGGGTTGTTTCCGTCAGGTCGAATCGTGCGCGGCGTATAAGCGTTTGACGTGCGGCCAGAGTTTTCGAGTGCATCGAAGATGGTCTGTAGAGCACTTCAATGCAGGCTGCCTTTAGAAACAAGTGCATCCGTTGGGACAAGACAGTCAACATAAGAATGAAAGATTGCAGTAAATCCTCAAGAGAACTTCTGGTATATATTCCATCTTTTCTCGGAAGAAAAGAAAATATTGATTCCTCACAAGCTGTGATTATAAATATACCAAATCAGGCATGAAACATGAAAAAATAACCCTCAAAGTGTTGAACTAGAATAAGGAACCAAATCTGGAGGGAGTATTGATCATTTCCCTGTCACGATGAAAGATAAATACGTTGTATAATTAAAGATTACTGAGAGATCTCTCAGTATTGCACGGCGCTGCCAATCATAGTGCCGGTTTCGGATTCCAAGCGAATGCATTTTGTCGCTGAGGTAAACATTAGAAGAGTATGGAAAAGTGGTAAAGAAGGGGTGTGGGGGGCAGGTATTCATTAAATCCACTTCCTGAGATGTCTGAGGAGAAGTGCGACAGCCTGTGGTCGTTTGAGAGGCGCTCTCGTGCTGAATAGCACGCGCCTGTACGACAGCACGCTCTGTAATTGGGTATGACACGGGATCAATGCGGACACGTCAGGATGCAAAGATGTCATTTTCTAACCTGATGCCTTCAAGCTCGTCTCCGCTTTTACTCAGGTGCCAGTTGCTGTGGAAACCCAGTTCTTCTTCTCTCTCGTTTTTTATATATTTATTAAGATGCAGCAGAGAGCACTGGAGCTTTCTCCCTCACAGCAGCGGCGGATTTCCTATTAAAAGATACAAGACGTGCAGTCACGCTAATTGAAACCTGCCTGTCAAACATCCTATTACACCGGGTGCCATAGGATGTCAACGTGGGACTGAATTCATTGCTTTTATGAAGTTCAGACTTAAAGTTTTTAAGTTTAGTCCTTTATGGGGAAACTATCTACAAGCTGTACAAACTAGCAAGTCAATGTATAGTCTTATTTTATTCATGGTTTTGCATCAAATGATTCTCTGCACATTGGTTATGGCAAATTCGTACATGGTCATGTCAAACAGTCTCGTTTTGATAATCTAGCAATATTTTTGTAAATTAATAATGTATCTGGCTTCAGGTGTCATTTGCTTTAGGCTACAGTCAAACCAAAAATTATTCAGACACCAGACATAATTTTGTATTTTTTTTTAAGGATCCACTGAATGTTTGGCTACAGAAAATAGCCATAAATAAATAAATAAAACGCGAAAAGACCGAATAAATTATACCGAACAATGACGTGATGTGATCAAATGTTATAACAATTCAATGAGAAGAGTGCAATCAGCAACACAGAGAAGATCCTGGTATGAAAAACTTACTTTTCACAATCCAACAAATTTCAGGGAGAATAAAAACTCCCTTCATTTTTTTAAATTCATATATTCAGCTTCTATCAGAAATATCACATTACAGATAAAATTGGTCATTATCATAATCCTGTTCATAGCCCACAACCGTTCAGCTGACAGTGCACTAGGCCTTTCTAAATTATTACAACCACAGTGTATGAGCATTGACTCACCTCAGCTCTTACCCAAGAGTCTACAGCACATGGTTGACAATCCTCTGCACTCGAGCTCTGGAGAACCTTCAATGGTCACAGCAGTTAATAATCAATTCTGCTGCCATTAAAAGACCATGTGGAAGTTTAGCAGAGCAAATAAAGCCACTGTAGCATGGTGATGAAGGCAATAAGAGGGGCATTAGGAGCAAAAGCCCACTTAACAGGCCCATCTGACAGGCCTGCTCTGATATCATTGGAACAGGCAGGCACTGAAACTACCAACCTGTGACTTATTGCTCTGGGAACTAAAATGAGGCTCTTAGAGATGTAATCCAAACATATGAGTATTTGAAATGCTAAGTTAATTTAGAACAAGAGCTGCAGTTGTCAGCAATGCTTTATGGGGTGCTAGTCAATGTGCCGACAACAGTTAATGCCTTTATGGTGAAATAACAGCAACTGAACTTGATATATAACAGGAAAACACCATCCAAACAATCAACGCCACATATCAAGTATTGTTCTAGAGCAGTATTTACACAACAATGTCTAAAAAGGAAAAAAAAGGCTCTAATGTTATAAACTGGACAAAATCTACTGTACCTTCTATGATTGTTGATTGTCATAGTCAGCAAAAAAGTTTCTCAGAACAACATCACATCAGAACCGCTCCTGAAATTAGACGTGGGAGGTTTAGCGCAGGTTTCATTCTGGATTACATCTTTACAGAAAATTCGAAGGTGGCACAGAGCCTTTGTTTAAACTTATACACTCTAAAAAAGGTTGGGTTCAGCTTGTTGGGTCATTTTATTTGGGTTGTTTTTAATATTTTTTAGCCAGGTGCTTGGTAGTTTTTCTGTAACTAAGATACTGGGTCATTTTTAATGCTGGGTTATTTCTTTCTACCCAACCCACTGGGTTGCGTCTGTCTCAGACGAAGCAACCCAGCTGTTGAGTTACAGTCAGAGCGTGGATTTTTTGCGTCCTATACAGGAGAAAGCGGTTCTTAGCACCGCCGTACACTTTTTCAGCAAAATAAAGGTTTGTATACATTTTATTTATTTGATTGTCTTTACTGTGCTGTAAATTATATTTTACGCAACGCAACATACATGGACAAGATGTCAGTTAGTTGCATCAGCAGTGATCGTTCATTTCACATGATGGAAACACCTTTTGCCCTGCATAACATGAACTGATTTTATTCGTTATAACACTGAATTAAATTTAATTTGATGTTAAAATATGTTCACTAATCTCAGTACTGTTTGTTTATGGACAGGTTATGGAGTCAGTCACAGCATCTTTCAGTTACGAGTGAAACGCAAGGAAACGCGGTCTGAGGTTTTGAGGTTCGTAATTTCCCCTGGCGAACAGCAGCCCATCACAGGCACGAGAATTAGCACGTTTTCTGTTAAAAGTGATTACGTTTCTGATTTCTAAAATGATTGTTAAACGAGTTTAATGGTATGAAATCCTGAAAACTATCCTGTATTCACCCAAATAAATTCAATTTGTCATACTTTTGGTCCATTAGGGTTGTTGCTTAATAAATGTTGATCTTTTGCTTTTGCTATAATTCTGTGTGCGATTTCTAATTTCCAGCCCATTTTAAGCCAGCAATAATAATTTTTAAACAATAATTGACTGATATAAAACAACCCAGCATGTTGGGTAAAACATTTAACCCAACCAGCTGGGTCAAAATAACCCAGCATGTTTTCTGTCCAATATTTACCCAGTGCTGGGTTGCCAAGTAACTCAAGTTGGGTTGTTTTTAACCCAGCATTTTTTAGAGTGTAGGAGCAAACTATGGATCTCATGCAGATGTCAGTTATTTCCTCATTATGCTTGTGACTACAGTAGAGAGGTATTCACACTTATATTTGTCAATAAACTCACTGCAATAATTTAAACAAAATATAATATATGTTTTTAGCTTTTTATTATATCACTAATTACTTTTTTTGGATCTTTTTTGTTGTTTTAAGCTCTCAAACATTGCTTACACTACTTGAATAAAATTTTTGTATTTTTTGTATTTTTACATGAAACATATAAATAATACGTTATTCTATTCTATCTATTAAAACCAAGTATAAATCTCATCAGTATAGTGTTTTTCAGCATTTTACATTTATTCCGAAATTTAAAGCAGTAACAATTTAAACAATATATTTTATTTAAACAATGATATATTTAATATACGAACTGATGTTCAGCTGTTCTTTTTCATAATAAACTTATTTTCGGACCATCAGTCATCAGAGCTCGGTAAACACTGGCCACAGACACGGAGATGTACCTTTAATTGCAACAAGCTGATTACTCACTAAAAACTCCCACAGCAGTCTTATTTTTAAGTAACAAGGTTGTTAAATCTAAGTGTGTGAGTTGCTTACTTACTTTTTAAAATTAGTCTTCATATTAACGACATTACGTTGTTCATTCCGACCTACAGTGATTCAGACTGATTAGCGAACGCAGAACACACAAGAGGCGGGATTTATCCTATGAACCAATCACAGCCGATCACAATCAGTCATAACCAATCATATCGTGATGGAGGCATTGAATCCTCTCATGTGACTTTCCGCCATTTATATGCTGCGTATGTCATATTTTGTAATATTTGCGTTGTTTTATTTTTGTACTATGGATTTTTACTCATCCATTTTTTTGAGGAGGCATTGCCGCCCCTAATATGCAGCTTTATTTGTTGTTTTATTTTGTAACTTGCTTTATTTTTTTATTTGTTTGGTTCTAATAACTTTAATTTCAGTGAAAGGCACCTACCTTCATTATTAATTTTTATGTCATGTTTCCTTAATTTTAAACATTTCAAAATTTAACCATTTCTCAATTTCTTTCTTACAGGTTTAAATTAGATTTTCAATCCCACTTTCAATAGTGTTTTCACAACGCGTCATCAATTGACCATAATAGCGCCACTGAACCTGACGAAACTCGCATATTTTGCTGATTATTGCTGCTGAAAATGGTCAGTTATTGTCATGTTTTGGGCTGTACTAATCGGTCGGACCAGGAAAAACATTTGGAGTACTATAGACTACCAAAAGTTATAACAAATCAAAGAGAAGAGTGCAAAAAACAGTCTTTTGTGGAAACAGGCGTTTGTGGTTGACAGTATTCCTGTTTGTTCTTATTTCCGGACAGGTAGGTGAAATATTAGGCTAATATCTTAATTAACACTGCTCCTACGTATCTTAAATCTTTAGCTTGTCAAAATATTGTACCCTTTCTTGCTTACCAAGTCATTCTCTATGATTTAACAGCTTCCACACGTTTTTTCCGTGGTTTAGACAGCTTAAATTCAGTAGTACATTACCCGTGCAATCCATGCTGTTCTTTACATCCGAGTATCACCACTATGGCATGCGCATCCGGGTAACTAACATATTTTCTCAGACTTCTGGACCCTGCTGTAAGTTACATGATGAAATCCACCATCAAAAGCCTAAAAATCTCTTGCTAGTATTTAAAAAGTGTGGCAAAAGTTGCTCTTCCTTTGGGTTGAAAAACTAAAAGCCTGGCAACTGTAACCGGTTCACAGTGTGAGACGCGTCCCCCGTCTTCCAGTCTCAGCG
Source organism: Labeo calbasu (assembly GCA_019740295.1). Classification (NCBI taxonomy): domain Eukaryota; kingdom Metazoa; phylum Chordata; class Actinopteri; order Cypriniformes; family Cyprinidae; genus Labeo; species Labeo calbasu. The sequence continues at coordinate 6,726 of JAHKKF010501861.1, forward strand.
GTGCTCCTGTAGGGACATTATGGCATTGAATGCCACGAGATCTCTTACTTTCACAGAAAATAGACGAGTGGAAAGCAATAAAAAGGGACGGAAGAGAGCGGGGGCTGTTCCTCTCTAATTACTCTCATCTTTGCACAGTGAGGGGATCTAATAAAAGAGGAAGAGTGTCATGGTATTTGAAGATAAATGTCAGCTGTGAGCGTGTGTGCGAGCGTGAGAGACAGACGGCGTGTGTATGGTAATGTAATGTCAGCTAGGTGTGTTTATATATTTCTCTAAATCAGTGTTGTGCTGTGGCTCCAGTGCAGAGAGCCTGTGTGTGTCGGTGCAGGTCGGCCCCTGGAGGAAGGAGAGCGGCGTGGCGATGGCGAGCACAACATGACGGTAATAACAGCGCGCTCCACAACCTCAGCCAGACTCTGTTTGCCCAACGGGGCCGGCCGTTAGCACAATCCAAATGTCAGGGGCACATGCTCGGGAAGGACGGAGATTGAGCTGGCAAGGAGAGAGAGCAGATCAACAGACTGCAGGATGGACACTGAGGGGATCTCAGGATAGATAGGTGTTCTTTCAGCTAGGACTGACAGAGGTAACATGCTCTGTGGCTTATTAATTAGGCTCAGTGCTCCTACGATTTTCTGTGCAGATTCCGTTTTGTGTGATTTCAGATTAATTCAGTTCAGATGGGTAGCAGCACCTGTACTCAGAAACCATTTTGAAAGTGCTATTTACCTCACAAAAAAGTCTGTACTTTTATGTAAAGCATGGAGATGGTGTAAATGTACTTACCTACAATGAATAATAATGGCTTGAAAGTTGAATGCAAAGTCTCATTCACAACAGAGGGAAAATAAGATGCAAGATTGAAATAAAAAAAGATTAAATGATCATTGTTGCACCAGAAAATAAAATAAAATAAAATAAAATAAAAATACAATATCTCTACAGGAAAAATCAAAATAAAATAATAGCATTAACACATTTTCCCTACAAAATTAATTACCATTATCACTGATGCTCAAACTAAACTAAAATGATAAAGACAAGGCCAAATAAACTAAAATAATTATCATTATTATTGACTCAAAAAGAACATAAAATCACCTAAAAACAATTGTAGCTCAAAAAAGTATTCCTTATCCCTAAGCCAAAATAAAAAAAAAAAATTATAATTATCATGATAACTGATAAAAATGAATACCTTATTTACTACAAGGGAAAAAAAAATTGAAATAAAAAGTAAAGGGAAATAAAATAATTTTAATTATCATAGATGTGCAAAAAGAATACAATATTTTCTACCAGTAAAAAACAAAACAAAACAAAAAAACATACAAAATTATATTATCAATGCAAGCAAAAAAAAAAAACAAACAAACAAAAAAAAAACTCATTATCAGTGAAGCTCAAAAAGAATACATTTTCCCCCACAAGCAATAAATAAATATTGAATAAATGAACAGAATAAAATAAATAATAAATAAAGCAAAAATTAAAAGGAAATTAAATCATTTGAATTGTCACTGATGTGCGAAAAGAATACAGTATTCTCTACCAGCAAAAATAAATAAACAAATAAATACAAATAAAATAAAAAAGCAAAATAAAGTAAAATTATTATTATTACTGGCTCAAAAAGAACAGAATATCACATAAAAACAAAAAATGTCATTATTATTGTAGCTCAGAAAGACTAAATAAATAAATAAAAATAAATAATTAAAATAAAAAGTAAAAGGAAATTAAATAATTGTATTATCACTGATGTGCAAAAAAAATACAATATTCTCTACCACTGAAAAAGAAAAGGCTAAAAAAATTATTACATGTAAAAAAAAAAAAAAAAAAAAAAAAAATCATTGCTTTTTGAAAAGAATGCAATATCCACTAAAATGTTTTTACAAAGTATTATTATTATTATTATTATTATTATTGATGCAAGCAAAAATAACAAACTCATTGTCAGTGAAGCTCAAAAAGAATATTTTCTCCCACAATCAATCAATAAATTAATAAATAATAAATAATAAATAATTAAAATAACAATTAAAAGGAAATAAAATAACTGTAATTATCATTGTTGTGCAAAAACAATACAATATTCTCTGCAAAATTGTATCAGCAAAATTGTATCAGCAAAAATAAAAAAATAAATACAAGTAAATAAATAAACAAATAAAAAATAAACTAAAATAATTGTAATTATCATCGATGTGCAAAAAGAATACAATATTCTCTACCAGCAAAAATAAATACAAATAAAATAAATAAAAAGAAAAAAAGGCAAAATAAACTCAAATTATTTATTAGTATTATTATTTATTAAAAAAAGAACAAAGTATCACCTAAAAACAAAAAATGTTTTTCATCATTGTTGTAGCTCAATAACTAACTAAATGAAAGAATAAAGTAAAAATAAATAATTAATTAAAATAAAAAATTCAAAGGAAATAAATAATTTTAATTATCAATGATGTGCAAAAAGAATACAATATTCTCTGCCAGCAAATAAATAAATAAATAAATAAATAAATAAATAAAGAGAAAGAAAAAAGAAAAACTCAAAATAAAAAAATATATATTAAAAATGTAAATAAAATAAAAAACACTGATGCAATATCGACTACAAGTAAAATAACATAAAAAAAAAATACATAAGAATGCATTTCCCCCACAAGCAATAAAGAATTATTTTCATTTATAACATATTTGCTATGCAGACTCCTACCTTCAGTATTAATTTTATGTCACAATATATATATATTTTTTTTAAGTTTAAAAAGAGAGAGAGAAGAAAAAGAAACACAGTATTATTAATGAAAAGCCCATGGGGCTTTTTTTTAAAGGAGGATGATCTGCATGCATCAAATGAAGAGGCACATTTTATTCTACTGAGAGATCTAGTTAAAACCAGTATCTGCAAACTTACACCGGCATACACAAAAGTACCATGTTTTCCCCTACATTATATATTCAATAATATATATATATTTTTTCAGTGCAAATGATTAGTGCATTTGTGACAGCATGTGAGATTAGAAAGCCTGCGTTGGAGGTGCACAGAGGTAAGCGCAGCTGCTTTAATGTGAGCTGTGTATGGCTGAGCTGTCAGACCTCATTGCTGTATGATGGAGGACTTATTATGTTAACCTTTGGCCCTTTCTTCGCTCCTGCTATCGCCTGCCATCTTGTCCTCAGCGCACCACGCAGGCCGCTTGTGTGTGACCGCTGTCTGAAGAGCCCGTGCTAGAGGTTTTCGCACATTTCTACACTTTAGCAGCCTGTCTTATTACACACGCTTTACTTTTTCTAAAGCATTACGGCACGTCAAAGTGTTTCTGTTTATCTCCGTGTTAAAAGATAAATGGAGGTACATTGGGAAGCACCGATGGGCCAGTTGTCATAAGCAATTTATTTAAAGGTTTAAAGGAAAAGGAGTTTTATCACCCTCCTCTTATGGTTAAGAAAAGATGAGTTTTGATTTCAGGATGACTTTTAGGCTGATTTGTCGCCCCAAAACAACGTATCCTCGTTTGCCCTCCACACCAGCCGAGGCAACCCGCTTGTATTCTTAACAAGGTAATTCCCAAGTCAATCCTGGTAGCATGGATTGAGAACCTTATTAGTCTTGACAGAGAGGTGTGTGTATTCTGACATGCGGTGTGTGTGTGTGTGTGTGCGCATCTGAAGCGAGTGTGGAGATGTAGTGTGTGTCAGCTGGATAATTGAGGGTTGTGTGTGTGATGCCATCTTGCCATAATTGCCTGAGCTCACATGGGAGACCCGACCATGTCAAAAGCAACAAATTGAGCTGGTATGTGTACGTGTGTGTACGACACCGACACTGTCACACTACTCACAGATCAATCACGTCTTCATCTCTCTTCTTGCTGCAAATCATTTCATCCTATTTCAAAAATAGGGTACATTCAATCAGACCACATTTTGTGCACTCTACATGAAATTTGATTTTGTTAAAGGCATAGTTGACTTTATAATATAATATAAAATAATATAATTTCTGTCTTCCTGTCACTGATTAAAGATTAAATAATAATAATAATTATTATTATTATTATTATTATTAATATTATCATTACTACAATTATTTAATAACAATTATTACACAAACAACAACAACATTACTATTATTATTACTAGTACTAATACTACTACAATTATATAATAACAATTACACACAAATAATAATAATATATTATCATTACGACAATTATTATTTAATAACAATTATTATTATTATTATTATATTGACCGTTACAGTGATCTCTCAGTAGTTTCAAGGTTTTTTGCCTTTTTGTCACTGAAAGATAATAATAATAATAATGATATTACTACAATTATTATATAATTAATAATAACACAAATAACAACAACAGCAACAATAGTAGAAATAATATTATTATAATTACTACAATTATTATAACAATAACAATTATTACACAAATAATAATAATATTACTACAATTATTATAGAATAAGAATAAATAGTATTATTAATAATAATAATACAATTGTTATAGAATAATAATTAATAATTATTACACACATATAATAGTAATAATAATAATAATACAGTTATTATAGAATAACAATTAATACTCATTTCACACAAATAATAATACAATTATTATAGAATAACAATTAATAATATTATTAATAATAATGCAATTATTATATAAAAACAACAACAATAAAATTATTATATAAAAACAATTATTACACATATTATAATAATTTATTATTATTATATTTTATTGACTGTTACTGTGATCTCTCAGTAGTTTCAAGGTTTTCTGTCTTTTTGTCACTAAAAATATAATAACAATAATAATAATAATAATATAATAATAATAATACTACAATTATTATAATTAATAATAACACAAATAACAACAACAATAGTAGTAATAATTATTATAATTATTATTTGTATTAATATCATTATTATTATTATAATTAATATAAATGTTTAAACTGTTTTTCTGTTGTTGTACAGAAAAGAGCTGTGCAGAAATCTTTTAATTCTTCTTTTGTTTCCAGTAGTAGAAAAAAATAGCACATATTTTTGGAACGACATAAGGATGAATAATTGTTTTGTTTTTTTTGTGAACTATGCCTTTAACTGCCAATGTCAGGCTTATTTTTATCAAACCAGAAATTAATTTTCTAAAAGACTGATTCAGTTTCAGACGCTGTCAAAATGGATCTGAAGTATTTAAAAAAGGACAACAAAAGACGAAGGCAGGACTCGCTTTGGGCAGTTATCCGTTTATGTAGATATGCTTTTGCCAAAATACAATGCATAAATAAAATCCCGACAAACAAAAGTATCAGGATTTCCTGAGTGTACTCTTATAAAAATCAAGCCTTGCATGTCTGTGATCCCATTCTCAGTGCTGTTACAGATAATGGAATACTCATAGTGGCCTGTAATATGCAGCTTGTTCAGTACACTGGAGTGCGACTCAGAGTCCTGGGATCAGATGGTAATTGGATGGAGAGGCTAAAGATGAAGCGGCCCGTGAAACCCAACACACAGACGAACGTCGCTCTATCCGTGATTCACCAACAGATTCTGTTCAGAAAGAGAGACAGTGACAAAAAAGGGAGAGAGAGGATAAGACCTTTTATAATCAAATGCACATTAATACAATTTAAAGCATTCAGTATTACAATGTATAATTATTAAAATTACGCACACACTTTTAAAAAGTAATTAAAAATAAATAATTATTGGAATTACTGAAGTCTAATTCCTATTTTTTAAAATTAATTAATT
>JAHKKF010501880.1:0-17559 GCA_019740295.1 Labeo calbasu
TTTTTTTTCAATCAAATGTAAATTTATGTCTCAATCACATCTTGGTTAATAAACAATACTTACACTTACAATCTATTTTATATTTTTACATTAATAATGTAATCAATATTCTGTTTATTAACGCTAAGTATGAATCTCATCAAGTTAGTGTTTTAAGCATTTTACATTTATTCCAAAATAATAACTAAAAGGCAGTAACCATTTAAACAATATATTTTATTTGTGAACTTTGTGCAGCTTTTTTTTAATAGTTAACTTTTTACTATTTTTCATTTTTTTCGAATCATCAGTCATCAAAGCTTAGTAAACAGACACAGAGATTTTTAAATTTCACCATGCTGATTACTCAGTAAAAACTCCCACAGATCATGTTTTTAGGCCATTTCAAGTCTTGATATAACAAAGTGGTTATATCTAAGCGTGTGAGTTGTTTACTTCTTTTTTCAATTGGTCTTTCCATTAACGCCATTATATTATTCATTCAGACTGATTCACGAATGTGGAACGCACACAAGAGGTGGGATTTATCTCAAGAACCAATCACAGCCTATCACAATCAGTCATATCCAATCATATTCCAATGGAGGCCTTGCCTCCTCTCACGTGACTTTCCACCATTCATTTTTTTAATTACCCCCCACCAAACTCATCGCATGCTTTAGGGAATTATCTTGGTTATCTTTGTGAATTAAATAATTGCACCGAATCAATTATTATTAGTGTTTTATTATTATTTTACATAAAAACAACAACAACAATAATAATACCAATAAATAATATTTTGGGCAGAATTTATTTTTCCCTCATTTTAGAAAATGTCAACAAAACTATGAAACAAGTGAACCACTGAATAATGGTAAACCAGTGAATAACAATAATAATACACTTATTATTATTACTGTTATTATTATTATACTCCTATATGTTCTATAGTTTTGTTGATTTTAAAATTATTTTTATTTAGTTTTTTTTTCAAATAAAGATCATTTTAAAAGATAATTATTTATACAATAAATAAATATATAATAAATAAATAAATAAATAAATAATATTTATTATTTTATTTATATCTATTATCTCTATTATTATTATATCTACATAAAATTATCCACTGTGTTCTCTTCACTAGTTTTGCTGACTTTTTCTAAAATGTGGAAAATAGTAATAGTAAAAGTAGTTGCGTCCTAGTAATGTATATCAGTGCACCTTTGTGTTTCTATCTGCTACTTTGGTACTTTTTTGTGGCCATGTTTCTTTGTTTGCCTGCTTGTAGGTTCTTGTTGGACTAATGACCATGTGGACACTTGCTAGATTCCTACTGTATAGGTTACTGACATTCCCAGTTGACTCTGCCAAAGGAACAGTAAGCATTTTTCAAAGCTCTATGTATACAATACCAAACAGACAGACAGACAGACAGATCACAATATGAGCGCTGCCCCTGTTACAAGTCATGATTGGACTGCTGCTGATGCTGTGTTTGTGTTGTGTAACAGCACAGGCAGCTGTTGATACTTTCAGCATCCAGGCCCAGAGTGACCCAAAAATCTTACGTAACAAAACAAGACTAACCCTATAAAGCACCCAGACGAAACTACTAGATTCAACAGTAGTCTCATGGAATACTTGCTAATACAGGTGACGAATAAATCCTGCTTTCATGGTTGGTGGATTATCACAAATTCGCAGAAAATGCACATGTGAGATCATGCAGTACCTGGTAAAGCTTGATGATGTGAGGATGGTCCAGCAGCTTCATGATTTCCACTTCCCTGTAGATCTTCTCCAGGTTCACTGCATCTAGCTGGGTCTTGTCTATGATCTTAATGGCCACCTGCAATTCAGCACATGTAAATGTTAGTTATACTGAGCTTTTCTTATCTGTATTTTTTTTAAAGCCGCTGATGCATTCATTATTTTAAGTTTCTAGAAAAGCAAATGAATTAAATTATCCACTGAGCTGCACTGCAATAATAAACAATAATATAATGACGCAATAATAATTGAAAACCTATTAGCTTTCTAAAAAGCTAAAGACCACTTAGGCATATGTCATTTTGTATACAAGTCTTTATAGTTGTAATAAAGTTTGAAAAAAAACATTGCTCACAGACTGTTTCCTGTCTCATGTCTTACTTTACAAATTATGCAACTGCATATACAGCTGTTCCACTTTTGCTTCTAAGTGAAAAATGGTGCGAAGCTGCATAACTTGTTTGGTTTTATCTGAACTGATCTTGAATGCAGCTCTTAGTCACTCTACAACTCAAGTACAGAGAGTAAACTGACCTTTTTCATAGCACAGCAACAATGTAATACTAATCCAAACTGATGACAGAGAAACAAAAGGCAGATCCAACTAGTGCCTGTTATTTAAATAAAATACACATTGCGTAATATACAATTTAAGTACTTCATCTAGGTAAACAACAATCTGAACATGCAAAAAATGTTTCCACTTATGATTTGCCACCATGTCCTAGATATCAGAAAAGGTCAATGCCGTTTGTTTTGCTGGGATCTATTAAACTATTCAAAAGTATATTAAAAAGCAATTCATATAAAACTTGAAAACACTTGCATCACTTTCTGTGATGTACATGTTTCTTTTTGACTATATTAAAATATAAGTCAAAAATCCTTCAAAATGTAATTTAAAAGTCTCATTAAAATGACTAAAAATATTATCATAAGTAGTTTGGTAGCGATAAAATGTAGTTTTAAAATATTAATGGTAACAATAAGGTTCATTAGTTAACATTAGTTAACTACTTTAGTTAACATGAACTAATACTTCTACAGCATTATTAATCTTAGTTAAAGTTGATTTTAACATCTACTAATGCATTATTAAAATAGTTGTGCAAAAGTTGTGCTTGTAGTTAATGCTCTGTGAATTAACATGAACTAACAATAAACAACCGTATTTTCATTAACCAACATTAACAAAGATTAATAAATACTGTAATAAACGTATTATTCATTGTTTGTTCTAATGGTTATTGTAACCATTAAAGTATTGTAAAATGTTACCATATTAATCATTTTTAAATAATACAATTTCTGTCCAGCAAATCGAAGTCAGTATGGTGACACCAACATATAGGAAGCCATACTGCCATGTGACAAAAATCAGAGGACCCCTTTATAATCAATTTTCATTTTTAAATATATATTTCTTTCTTCTGAAAGCTGCATTTTGTCCAAGTGACATATAGTAACCCTATAATACAACATAATAAAATAATAATAATTAAATAATCACTATAAATCATTATATATTGCACATTGAATTATATATAATTGTTATTATTATTATTATTTTAGTTCATGGTTACACTACTTGACATTGCAGAAGCCATTTAATGTTTGTTTTGTACAAAACGTTTTTCAAAATGTATCAAATCACCGTGAATACAAACATTGCATTGCAAATACGTTTTAAACTGCATTTTTTTATTCTATTTTTCGTCTCGCGGATGCCACTTGTCATACACTTAAAAACAACTTATTTACAACAAATATTTAGGGTTAACATTTTCTATAGATAAAGCGAAAATGTAAGTTGTTTCGACTGCACGAGTGCATGTACACTGAAAGCACTATGTGTGAGTGCGCGTTTGTTTGTGAGTGAGTGTGTGCGTGTGTAACTCACCTCCGATTTGGTGATACGATGTCTCGCCAGCTTCACAACTGCAAAATTGCCTTTTCCCAGCGTGCGCTCAATATCATAAAATCCCACGCGAACCGGAGCCCGCTGCGACGGCTTTTGGTCCTGGGCGGCCATGACCATAGTTTTTCCCCCTAGTGAACTACTGGATAAAGAGGTGTGTGGTGGTTTGGCCACCCTCACCTGCTCTTACAAAGCAATTCAAGTGGCGGGTATGATTATGTTTCTAATGCCAAAGCTAAAATGCAAATTGGGCATAGGGGTGCCAGGGGCTCCTGCACATTTCTTCGTTTCCAGATAAGGGCTCTACATGACTGAAATGAGAGCGCATTCCGCTCTGATGCTCGGCATGAGGAATGATGTTCTGGCGCTCGACATGCATTGACGTCAGTGCTGAAGGGATTTTATAAAGGGGCGGATCTCACAAAGCGGCTTCAACGTCCGCGACCAGCATGTCACCAAGACAACCTTATCCACTGCGTACGTCAATCAGCGGCTATTGCAATCTCTACAAACACTTTCAACTCCCTTGCTTACATTTGACCTTCAAAAACTCGAATGCACTTTCTTGTTTAGAATTGCTAAACAGATCCTGCACGCGACATAAAGAGCGTCATCGACACCATAACCTACCACAAGTAAACATAAGTATGGATTTTTTTTATTTTTGTTGCATGTTGCATGCATTTTTCATAGAGCACTGAAAAGAAGAAACAGGCATAGATAGCGAGAGCACTCTCTGCCTGAAATGCAACTGACATCATTGCATTGCTTCATATTTGGAATTTATTTATTTATTTGTTTTGTGTTTATTTAATACCGCAGAGTGGACAAAGGAAGCCTAAGAACATAATAACAACATCAACAACAGCAACAATAGTTATAATAATAATAATAATAATAATAATAATAATAATACACGGATATTTTCCATGTGGATAATATGGATATTATCCACTATTGTTGTTTTATTTTTTTGTCACTTAGTAGTATAATGTATGTCGATGCACATATGCATATAAAGATAATATTGTGTCTATTATGCATACCAAATGGCTTTGCAATATTTTATAATAACTTTGATTACACATTAAATATCGCTATTTGGAGTAACTACATTACAAGCAAATGTTTATTTATTATATATTTTATGTGTTTTTACAATAAATAAACATACACGCAATATATGAAATGCTTTAAAATGCATACAATTTTGTATTTTTTTTTTTAAATATATTTGTACATATTCAACATCTGTAGATCTGTACATCTGCGCTCCCAGTGCTCTGAGCATGTTGTCAGAGAGCGACCCCTGCTGTCAAAAACGCTTCCTGTTGTGATTTTCTGTTTTTACCTCACATGCACATGATAGACAGTGTTGGGGAAAGTTAGTTTTAGAAGTTATGCATTACAATGCTGTTTTACTTAAAAATGTAGCGAAGTGCGTTAGTTATTTTTTTATGGAAAGTAATGCGTTATATACTTTCTGGGCTGGGCTGGGTTTGCTTGTTTGTTTGTTCTGCCATTCGTAGGTGATGAAAGTACAATACTTAAGCAATAAAAAAAAGATTTTTGTGAAACCATATAACTATTGCAGGTGTGTTTCATATTTTCCGTTTTACTGTTTTTATTAATTTTTACGGAACAGAAGGTTTGGACTTGCATGACGATTTGGTCAGTTACCCGGATGTGAGGCCATATTGGCGATACGCAGATGTAAACAACAGCAAGGACTGTACTGTAAACGTACTACTGAATACGTTGTTTTGCTAATTTATGCTGTCAAATCCACGGGAAAAACGCATGGAAGCTGCTAAATCATATGGAGAAGGACTCAGTAAGCAGGAAAGAGTGCAATATTTTGGCAAACTAAAGATAACAGGTGGTAAAGATACGTACAAGCAGTATTAATTAAGATATTAGCCTAATATTTCACATACCTGACCGGAAATTATAAAAATAAACACGAATGTTGTCAAGATTATTGCCCTGGAAATCCTGGTTCAGTATGGCCATCCACAAACACTGTTTGTTCCCCAGACAGTTTTTTGTTTTTTTTGCACTTTTCCTTTTGATTTGTCATAACCTTTGGCAGTCTTTAGTACTCCAAATGATTTTGCTGGTCTGACCGATTAGTACAGCCCAAAACATGACAATACTTGACCATTTTCAGCACCAATAATCAGCAAAATGTGTGAGTTTCATTCGGTTCAGTGGCATTGTTTACGTTCACTCGATACTGAATCTGTTTTTGTGCAAGTGAGAGTAAATGCATGTTCATGTTTAGTCTAAATGCCTCTGCGTTTACTTCTGATTTCTCTAAACATGGGCACAGGAGAACTTAAATATTGTCTTGTAACTTAAAAAATAATGCATTATGAGTTACTTGAAAAAAAAGTAATCTGATTACGCAATTCACGTTACTTGCAATGTGTTACCCCTAACACTGACTATAGATGGTGTTAAATTTGCCAAAACATGTAAGTAAATGTATTTAGTTTCAATTTCACTCATTTGTTTTTGTTTATTAAGGCTTCATTAACAACACTGCATTCACATTCCAATATTTGCATATAAGAAACTTGAAGGATGTTTGATCATTCATTATTTCACAGGAAAAGACAGTCTGCAAGACATTGTCACAGTGTAATTACTGAGCCCCATACAGCACATCCAGTAAAAGCAGCATAACAGGGTCATGCAAACCAACCAGTGAGGGCAAACAAGCCATCTCATATCCGAGCACCTCTTTCTGATTTGTTGAGCAGCTTGTTTGTAACATTGCACCACCTTTGAGTGTTCATCCTCCAGAACTTGGCTTTAAGATGCATTAAAAACTGGCAAGTATTAATGTTATAGCTATTTTATGTGTCATAGGAGCCTATGAATACTAAAATCATACTATAAATATAAAAGAGAAAAGGGTAAACTGCATCTGATAATCATATGGGACTCATAAACTTCAGATGTTGTTGCACTCAAAGTCTGATTGGAGTAAATTGATGGTAGATCTGCAGAAATCTGGGAATTAGTTTTAAAAACCCTTTAAACTTACATTTTAATTTAAATCTGTTTTAGCTTATGTTATTTCAGCCAAGGCAACATTTTTCTTTTTTTAGTTTAAGTACTAAAATAAAGCTAAAATTATGAACTAAAACGTAAAAACTATATCAACATATAAAAAAGACCTAAAACTAAAATGAATTGGAAAACGTAAATAAAAATCTAATTCAAAATATTAACAAAAACTATAATGCTTTAAGAATGATATTAAAATAACACACTCTCTCATTCATCCAATACACTTTGGAGGTTTTAAAAATGACAGAATCCACACATATCCAGGCCTCTTTTAACCTCTTGCGTCCTCCTGATTTGAAAACCTACACTGAAATGTTGATAATATTGGATATCTGTCACCAAGGAAATACTTGGGTAAGACATCAACAGCTATTATCATTTCTGCAGGAGAATATGCATTTAAAATGCTAATGTTCATCTTTCGTATCAGTAGCCATATAATTCATCCATCCATCCCTGGTCTCTGTAATATCTCCCGCTTCCACGGCCCTGCAGCGTGTCATACAAATCGTTGGTCACAAAGCCGCTCTCAGTGCTGGCCAGTGTCACAAAACCACTTTCAGTATCCCTGCCTGCCAGGTTGTCATAATCTCCAGGAGGAGTGTCTGGAGAAGAACCCAGGAAGGAAGTGTTCTTGATGTCAGGCCGCGTACCTGCCAGGTCTGATTCATGCTGCCTTCGGATGACGTTGTAGACATCTGGGCTCGGGCTATTGCATCTTTCTCCAGCGGCCCAGTATCCTGGCTCCTTTGGAGGGGTCTCGGTTTGTTGTTTCTTCCTGCTTACATAAATGATGTTGTATGCTATAAAATTTAATCACATTTAAAATGTTTTGGAACAGTTAAGTGAGCAGTCAAACAACGCACCTCTTTGTGAACAGCTTAAAGCAGAAAACTCCCGTCGCAACAATCAACAGCAGCAGAAGTGGTATGGTTGGCAGCACAATGTAAGCGATATTAAGAACATTGTCTGAAAGACATGAAACAGGAACTTGGTTAGGGTGATCAGTAAAGTTCAAAGTTTGGGGTTGGTAATTTTTGGAAAAAGTACCTAATGTTCACCCAGGATGCAGTAATACTGTGGAATGTTTACAATATAAAATTATTGTTTCTATTTTAATACATTTTAAAATGCAATTTATTTCTGTGATGACAAGTTCAAAATTTCAGCAGCCATTATTCCATTCTTCAGTGTCACATGATCTTTAAAGCTCTTATCTTAATTTGTGTTCCGAAGATAAACAAAGGTCTTATGGGTTTGGAACGACAAAGTGTGAGTAATTAATGACAGAATTTTGGGTGAACTATTCTTTTAATGACCTAGAAATAGTGCAGATGCTTAAATGATTGTCTTTAATTTGCGTCATAATAATTCTGTTTGAACTCAAGTTTCAAGTTTAAATGGAAAAAAAAAACCCTTGTACTGTATTCATGTCATGGCAGTCTTCTCTCTTATCTGTGAGAAGAAGATTCACCTGGAGGTTCCGATACGAGTACCCTCATGCCATCATCCTTCTCTGTGACAGAGGGGTTTCTGGGTATTCTGGGTGTTGGAAGAGCATCTGTAATGTATGTGAAACAGGTTTTATGGTATTATCTTGTATAAGACATCAATATAGCAGCACAACAAACAGAAAAAAGTATAAAACAAACAAATACAAACATTTTTCATATTCTCACAAAATTGCGCAATAAAATGAATCCATCCAACATTAGGGCAGTGGTCTTCAACACTCTTGACACCAAAACCCTCTTTTCAAGACGCTATTTTAAGGTCCTGATACGTACCGCTGGAAATAAATTTTTTCATTGCAATAAAGATGATGTTAATTACACTAAATTGAAATAATTTTAAGACTTAAAGGAATAGTTCATAAAAAAGAAAAAAACAATGTACTCGCCCTAGAGTTTCAAACTTGTATAACCAAACAGCTGACGATAGCCATTGACTTCTACAGTATTTTTTTCATACTATGGAAGTCAATGGCTACTGTCAACTGTTTGGTTACCAGTATTCTTTAGAATATCTTTGTGCTAAGTGAGTGAGTGCTAAGGGTAAGAGTGAGTAAATGATGACAGTTTTCATTTTTGAGTGAACTATCGTTTAAGGCCCTCTGACAGGAATAATATGATAAACATAAAGATAAATAGTGACAACTACTTTAGCACAACAACATTTTATTTTTGATGAGCGCATTTTGCAGTAATGCAATCTACCACTTTAAATGCTTGAGCTCTTTAATATCTGGTGGAATTTGATTGGCTTTCAGTGTATATATATATATATATATATATATATATATTGTTCAACAGCTGGACAAAATAATTCTGAAAGTGACTTTAACAATATTGTTCCACTGTGTTGTTACAGCTAATGTGGACATCTCTATTCTCATGGAATTAGAATGATTATTAAAACTTTACAGATGTAGTTATAGTTGTTTTCCTTGGTATGGACAGGCCTTGATTGCGGCCCCCTGGAAAGCCCTACTGACTGAACCACTGCACTACAGAGAAACACTGCATTTTCACTGTTTTTCCCCCCCCAAAACAATATTTAACAAAATCATTTATACTAGTTATGCAGAAGTGCTTTATTAATATACAAATTAATTAATTTTCTCAAGCACAATATTCCTAGCTTACCTTCAAATGTTTTATTTTCTGCAGGGACGGGTGCTGGAGGTATATCTGAAACATCACATGAACACAGTGTTATCACATACTAAACAATTCTTGATGTTCTAGGATGCTCTATTGAAATATTGCTATAATAGCACTGAAATACAACAATACTACAAATATTACCTTTGAAATAAATGTACACATTTTCTGAACAAAATGTGAATGTTAAATGAGCACTCCTCAAGTCTCTGTGAGATTCTGCTCTCCAGATATGTGGTCTCCTCTGGAATGTAAGCTATTTTTTTTTTGCCTTTTTCATTGTACACCAGATGGAAATCATAAGCCTAATTGCTTTGAAGAATAATAGCACGTCTCTCTTAACAAAGCTGTGCTATTTAAATGTGTCATTCATGTCTGTATAAACAGTGCAAGGATGTGTTACAGTATGCTGAAGTTTAATGCTTAGTGTTGGGGTTTATTCAAATCAGTGAGCTACTGTATATCATTAGTAATGTTAACTGACTAAGTAATCAGCTGAATAAAACATGCCTTCCCAACCTTTGGTGTACTTGCAGATAAAGTTGTTTTTGGTTTCACAATTGTCATCATTCCACTGGAACATGTAGGGCCCACCCTGACCAGGAGGAGCAGAGGGCTGATGGTACATCACTACACACACCTCAAACCCACAAGAAGGCTCATCCCAGTGCCAGTTCCTGTTACGCACAAACACAAAACAATGAGCAAAAGCACCTACAAAGGAAATATGCCCAGTGTGGCTCTCATTATACCTGAAGGTTGCTCGGCTTCCATCCAGCCAGTAGTATTGAGAAGGACAGTCTCCGTTTATCTCCTCATAGCCTTGATCCCTACGGAGGCCGATCCAAAAGTCTCCATCTGATGCTTTCAGTTCATGGATGAAGTTCTCTATCAGTCTCTGCTCAGTCTTAGACTCAATACTGAGAAGGTCTCCACCATCACTCCTACAGGCTCGACTCGCGTCTTCAAAGTTGAGTTTACGCCGAATGTCTTGAAAATAGGCAATTTTATAGCAGGGCTTCTCAGTGCCGCGCTTGCATATCTGCTGGCCTTAAGAAAGACAATGGTAATGTAAATGTATTGAAGTCTTTTGATTCTTCTTGTATAGTTTTATTTAGAAATTTATTTCGAATTTTTTATTTAGAAAATTAAAACAAAATAAATGTGACCCTGGACCACGAAACCAGTCTTAAGTAGCACGAGTATATTTGTAGCAATAGCCAAAAATACATTGTACATTTTTCTTTTATGCCAAAAAACATTAGGATATTAATTAAAGAGATATTTTGTAAATTTTTTACTGTAAATATATCATAACTTAATTTTGGATTAGTAATATGCATTGCTAAGAATTTTAATTGGAAAAATTTTAAAAGCAATTTTCTCAATATTTAGATTTTTTGTACCCTCAGATTCCGAATTATCAAACAGTTATATTTCAGCCAAATATTGTCCTATACTAACAAACCATACATCAGTGGAAAGCTTATGTATTTCAGCAGATGTATAAATCAATTGACCCTTATGACTGGTTTTGTGGTCCAGGGTCACTTCCATTGATGTGTTCCTTTCCACTGATATTATCTCCATGTCCATGTAATACTTTTAATACTAATCTGATCCTTAGGATACAATAGATGAACATTATTGTACTCATGTAGGAATCTACTGCTTTAGCAGTCTTAAAGTTACAAGGACAGATATGACAGCTAAATCTTCATAAGTTATAATATATGTAATTTTTTTTTTTTAAATAATATAATTGACTATCATTTTATTGACTACTTGTTTTATTTACAAAAATACTGTATTATTAACATAGATGAATTACTTTTTATTAGTTCAAATCAGTGTAATTGTATTATAAATCATCAATAACAATAAAGAAAAACAAACCACATTTTGAAACACTGAAAAGTGAGTTTGTATTCTGTAAGTGACTGTAAGTGCACCGTCAGAAAATAACAGCTATTGTAAATGGAGAAATGGAAAATCTAATTTTCTCCATGCACAAAGCCCTTTAATACACATATTAAAAAGTATATATTTCATTATTTTTTTTTTTTTTTACAGCAAGGGTTATTCAGGCACTCAACAAAGGGACTCCCAATACATAAAAAGTGTTTTCCTTTCACAAAGAACATTAATAAAACGTTGTGTAGTGATTACAAAAAAAAAAAAAAAAAAAACACTACTTGATGTTTAGTCAACTGAAAAAGTGGTCAGGGTGTTCCAAAGTAAATTTTTCCTGAAAGTGTAGATATTTAAAGATAAAATGAATACCATATAATTATACAGACACGGGATAGAGCTTTCATTTCATTTAAAGAAAGCCATTAGTGTCTGCGGCAGAACATACCTCTGGGCTCATAAATGTCTGCACCACAGGGAGGGATGGACAACACGTCGGGTTTACAAGTGGTGAAGAGAGAAAACAGCACTGTTAAAGCATGATCTAAAGAAGTCACTTCCTATATTCAAGTATCTCATTAAAATGAGTTAAACAGGAGACGAAAGAGGCGGGGGGAAAAGCAAAGTTATTGCGCAAATGCACACGAGATACATCATAAATTAAAATAAGATCTCAAACCTTATTCAATTTAGAAAGCTTTTCTTCCATATACCATGTGTATAGTTTAATATTTTGAAATAGTCTTTCTTAAATGTGTAACTTACCGCCCAGGAGCTTTGACGCGCACACGGAGACGTTGAATAAAACCAACACGCAGCCACATTTTCTCATCAAATCCATTTTATCACCTTTTATCAAACTTCCATGGGTCTTAAAAGTAATATCACGAAGACAAAGAAATAAGGAAATAAAAATGAACATCCAACACCGAGAGGCTTCGTCCAGTAGAAAACCGATCACCTGTTCCGTTATCCGCTGAAATCTTTGTGAACGTCTGAAGAGGCAGTTCAGAGTGAGGCGCGCGACGCACAGACGATCACAACACGTCATCAACTGACAGTAACTAACACGCTAAGCGCTTTTATTTGTAGATATCAACAATTCATAAAAACAGTACAAGTACACACTGCTCACTGGTCTTTAGGTTATAGTTTAATGTCTGAAGTGTTTAAAACAGACAAATGATAAACACATATAGGCTAGTCTAGCTGCATTATAAGTACACATCTTATACATTTGTCTATTTACTATAATAAAATGACACGTTATGTTCTTTAATATCATCAATATGTTTACTCGAGCTTTTGAACTTCTTTCTGGTCTTCATCCACAGACGATGAAAGGGTCTTTGGAGCCAATCTACAGAGAACACACAAATCATTTCAAGGTTTTCAAAATCTATTTGAAATGCTTATATTTCATATTATTTTCCACTTTGTTTTAGATGCAGCATCTGAGCATTATTGTAATATGTGTCATGCTTTAACTTCATGTTGCTAGAAACCAATCTACCGCACAGGCTAATGAAAGTCTTCCTACATGACATTAAGTAAAGGATTTTACAATGATGCATTTATCAGAAAGAGAATTGTTTTGGATAATAGGACAGGTAATCAATGCAGGTTTGAGCCGTCTGTACAGAGCAGAGCAGAAAAGATCAGACAGATTTCAGATCAATATCCAAGCCTCAATATAAGCTTAAGTTGGTTTTCCAATAACCCTTCATCACTGGGTCTGGAAATCAATTTTAGTAGGCTAGGAATCCATATAATAATGAAACTGTTAGAAACTGTCAGTAATTTCTCTCTCTTTCAAGCTGACAAACCATTTCCCCCCTTACCAGTTTACCTGTTCAAATAATACTCAGGGTTTGAGGCCCTACGTGCTTTTCCTTTTTATAATTGGATGTGATTTACAGTAGCAGCATCAGCGGAATAGCTCCCCTATGCTGTCCACAGCAGTAAATTCCTATTAAGCACACAATTACTATTACTTTACTGAATGCAGTAATAAATTGCACTATACCATCACCTTTAATTGTAAAAACTTTATTGCATTGGTATCCGTAAACTGCAAACGAGACAGTGAAAGATAATTTTCCAGATGAAATTATAATCAGATGTATGTTATCTCTGACAGTGAAGAGATATAACATACCTTTTTTTCTCTAGGTTGCCTTTTCTTGGTTTGTTTCGGTAGGAAATCATCTCCTTCTGTTGAGAATATACATCAGACCTGTATTAATTCTGCATGACATTAAAAAAAGAGACTCAAAATGAAACATACACATAACTTTTTTTTAATCAGCTGTTTTATAGTAAAAATTAAAAACAGATATGCTAATCAAGGCTGCATGTATTTGACAAAAAATGTCGTAAAAACTGTAATATTAAAGTAAATGTTTCTGCTTTTTTTCTGTTTTGTGATTCTCAGAAATTATTCTAATATACTGATTTGGTGCTTTGGTGCATTCTAATACACTGATATTGCTTATCATCATTCTTCTTCTGATTTTTTATTATTAGAATTTTTTTTTTAACATTATAAATGTCTTTACTGTCACGTTTGATTAATTTAATGCATTCTTGCTAAATAAAAGTGTTAATCTAAAAAAATACACAAAAAACAAAGATTATTGGTGATTAAAGACTAAAGATTATTTATTTTACTTCAAATATATATATATTTGCTGATTCATTTTTTGGTGAAATTTGCTAGCGCATTTCTTAGTGAAAAAAAATCCAAAGTGTAAAAATACAAAACAAACAAACAAACAAACAAACAAACAAACAAACAAACAAACAAACAAACAAGTGTATGTATAAAATTAACACTAAAACTTGAAAACTTTTACCAGTATAATTTAAAATACACACTGCCGTTCAAAAGTTTGGGATCAATAAGATTTTTAATGTTTTTTTAAAGAAGTATTATTGTCTGCTCATCAAGACTGTGTTTATTTGATTAAAAATACAGAAAAAACAGTAATATTGTTAAATATTATTGCAATTTAAAATAGTGGTTTTCTATATTAATATACTTTAAAAAAGAATTTATTACTGTGATGCAATGCTGAATTTTCAGCATCATTACTCCAGTCTTTATTGTCACATGATTCTTCAGAAATCATTTTTATATGCTGATTTATTATCAATTTTGGAAACAGTTGTGCTGTTTAATATTTTTTTGGAACCAGTGATACTTTTTTGGGGATTTTTTTGATGAATAAAATGTTAAAAACAACAGCATTTATTTAAAATAGAGATCTTTTGTAACAATATACACTACTGTTCAAAGTTTGGGGTCTGTAATTTTTTTCTTTCTTTTTTTCTATTTTCAATAAATGCTGTTCTTTTTAGCTTTTTATTCATCCTGAATCCTAAAAAGGTATCACAGGTTAAAAAAAAAATAAGCAGCACAACTGTTTCCAACATTAATAATAAATCAGCATATTAGAATGATTTCTGAAGGATCACGTGAAGACTTGAGTAATCATGCTGAAAATTCAGCTTTGCATCACAGAAGTAAATTATACTGTAACACATATAATAAAATAGTAAACTGTTATTTTAAATAGCAGTAATATTTCATAATTACTTTTTTCTTTATTTTTGATCAAACAAATGGAATTTTGATTAGCATTAGAGACTTCTTTAAAAACATAAAAAATCTTACTGATCCCAAACTTTTGAACAGCAGCGTACATTATACAGCTAACACTGAGAGGCATAACATCACATCGTCACATCGCATTCAGTTCAGCTTGTATTAGGCTTGTAAGGTACTCGGCAGGGGCTGGATAAAGCACCACCACCCCATAATCGTCAGGCTGCTCCCCAGAGAGACATCAAAGTCTTGAGGAAGCCCACCCCCTCCTTTTCTCTCCTCCTCTATAGGGGAGGATGCCCTAAGAAATGCTGAGGCTCTAGGGAAAAAGTGCTGAGGAAGGGAGAGAGAGCACTCTAACGAATGGGAGAGAAATAAAACACTTGGCTGTCTGAGGAACCCGGTCCGGCAGCATCCAAATATTCAATGGCTGTGTTAGCAGAAGACCCGAGATGAAGTTTAGGCTGATACAAACTGAACGGATAGACCTGAGCGGATGTTTTAAGCTAATGGAGCCAAGTACTTCTTTCCAAGTATATTTCTTACCTTAATTCGCTCGTTCCTCTGCTTTTTCAGAAGGGCAATAATCTGGTCTCGTTTCTTGGCCTAACACAAATATGAAATATGCAAGTTAATGCACAACCAGGATACACAGTACAACAGTTTCTGAAGTATAACACTATAATAACTTTAAAACTAATTAAGCGAAAATTATAATATTTTGAGTTAGCTATTATGTTTTATACTTTCAGTTTTCAAATTAATTTTAGTTACATTTTTAGCAGTTTTTTAGGTGCTTTTGACATTCATATTAGGTTTTTCTAATTATTATTATTTAGTTTTTACAAATACTAAACATATATATACTTATAACTTGTAAACGCACAACCAGGGTACATTGCATATGAGTTACACAATTTATCTACCAACACCTACATTGATGCCCATCTGTATACACTTTTATTGCGTATAACAGCACTGCTGAATAGGCAGCAGCTGTCCGAGTACAGCAGCCGACAGCTGCACTTACTAAACAAGCCTCATAATTTTGATTTAGCGCCCATAGTTTCTGGCTGCACTTAATGTCATTTCATTAAATCCATTACATGCTTGTACACTGTAACCATTTTTCAAGCCAATGTCATTATATGGCAGGTTAATCAGTTATAATAATGTAATGTAATGTCTCTGTTGATTATTATCACCGAGTGTAAACATCTGTCATATTGCAATCTGCAAACACTGAATGAAATGGAATTGTGGAACAGTACAACGCATCGGCAAAATCACATTAGAGCAGGCTGGAGTAAGATTACATTTTCCCACATTATATTAAACATTACATTAATAGAGCAACATAGAAAAATGACTTCAAAGCATTTCTGAATTTAGCCTCTTTGACAGTGCACAGCCAATCTTTATGAAAACCGCCAATGTATAACCCCTTGATTCAGAGGGTTTGGGAATGAGGTTAATTAGCTAAGAGTAATCTCATAAAATGGATCTGTCCTCCAGAGGACCATCCATCTTGGGGTTTCCAGGTTGATTACTCACAGTGGGAAAGCAGACGTTACAGAGAGGGCACTGCCCACTGCCCTGCTGAACATGCTAGCTTCAGATGCAAGGAGATGAATGACTGACCAAGCTGTGAAGAACACACGAGACACCAGCTAAGGTAGTGTATGTGGAAGGCTAGAGCACATGGAGACGCTAAACTGTATCGGGGCAGCTGACAAGCAACAACAGTATTATGAGGTGTAAAATAATATCATCTAAAACTACTTCAGCACAAAAAACAAGCAAAAAACAACAAACAAACAAACAAAAAACAACAATTTTAACAGTATACTCTATTATATATATCTATAATTTTTTTGTATTAATTTTTAATTATCTTTTAATTATCTTTTTAGTGCTTTAGCTTAAACTTCCAAAAAAAAAAAAAAAAAAAGGGAAAAGTTGCCTTGGCATTGTTGGCTTATTTTTTAAAATTCCAATTACCAAATTTGTTTTAATGGTTTTAGTACTAGTTTTAATTACCTGAACAGTTTTCATGATCTCATAGTAATCAAGAGACATATTATATGTATATTTAATTATGTCACACTGCAAGCAGCAGGAACATTTAAAATTTCACAGTGATGGCAAAAAAGTAATTGACTGAACAAGTAATTGATAAAAATGTTGATATAGCAACCAGCTATATGACCTAAAACATTTTATTAATATACAGTAATATCCTATTTATTTATTTAAATTAGGGGAAAAAATGCACATTTTAGAATTTAAAAACAAAAACAAAAATCAATTAGGAAAATCAAGCTGGAAAACAAGATTTTATGCACATACTGTGAAGTTCATACAGCTGTAGTGCAGCTGTCATTAAAGGAGTAGTTCACTTCCAGAACAAAAATTTACAGATGATGTACTCACCCCCTTGTCATCCAAGATGTTCATGTCTTTCTTTCTTCAGCCATGAAGAAATTATGCTATTGAGGAAAATATTTCAGGATTTCTCTCCATATAATGGACTTCTATGGTGCCTCCAAGTTTAAACTTTCAAAAAGCAATTTAAATGCAGCTTTAAATGGCTCTAAACCTTATCTAGTGAAATGATCAGTTATTTT